>OX578141.1:110080724-110280724 GCA_951213105.1 Amaurobius ferox | reverse complement strand
TCCTTAAAGCATCTATTTCTCCGTATTGGCTATAGAGCTTAGATAATAACTGATATGAATTCAGCATCAAATTCACTCTTCAAATCACCCTAGAATTTACCTTCAAATTCTAGGGTGTAAAAGAACTCACTAAGAATTTCCACTTGCGGTTCTGGTGATATCATTTCCGAGTCAAAAATTTACAATTTGATTGAAGCATCTATTTCTCGGTATCTGTTATAGATATAGTTTAGGTGATGACTAATATAGATTCATCATCAAATTTCAGAGAAGAATAAGGGGTTCACTAAGGATTTGCACTTCCGATTAAAAAAAATTAAACTCCTATTACTCAAGATACCTATTACTCAAGAATTGGCCATAATTAAAGTTTTGTAGATGACTGATATGAATTTAGAATTAAATTCTGAATGTGGTTAGGAAGTTCGGTTAAGAATTCCACTTCCGGTTCAAAAAATTGCCCTAAAACATCTATTCTCTGATGGCTGATATGAATTTAACATCGAATTTCAGATGGGGTTGGGGTTCACTAAGTATATTCATTTCCGGTTTTTCCGAAAATTCGTATGACTGTACAAAATAAATATACTAAAGAGAATAAAAATCCTGAAGAGTTTTGTCAAAAATAAAGTGTACACATCATTTGCCAACATATGAAGACTCCTTCATAAATTTCTTATATTAAATTTTGTTTTGATTATTATTTTATACAATTTTCAGTCCGTCTAATTATTAGAAATTAGTTTAATCTTAATTCCAAGCTTAGATGAAGATCAGGTTTATCCTCACTGCATCTAATCTACTTAAAGTTTATAGTAGTGTCATCAACGGTTACACCTGAGAATTCTTGGTTTGAAAATCTTCTTATACTTGCTTCACTATGAGGTTTATCCCGCTAAAGAATTTTTTTTTCTTAGGGTGGATCAAAAAACATTCCTTCCATTAAATTTTCTAACCTTATCTTCAGTTTTCTATAACTAAGGCTCATTCCAAGCGGATTTCATGCCTCACTTGATTAGATTTTTCATCCTTATCCTCTATATCAATCCTCTCATAATCAATCAATCGGATTTTTTAAAAGTTTTTATCTCTGTTGTGTAGCTTTGTTCTAGTTTCTCTTCTTCAAACTTATTTTTTCTTTTGCGATTTCAACTCATGTTTATATATCTAAAAATCTGTCGATATATATTATTTGACTGAAAAGTAATTGAAAACTATATTTTAAACTTTTTGTGTTCTTCTAAGTAACTAAGATATAAGCTTAGTAAAAATAAGACCTAGTTTTGTTGCAAAAAGTTTGAGGTTAAGTGTTCTTTTTATTTGCTGTGTCGTGATGAAGAGATTTGTAATTCAGCGATGCTGATATTTTTGATATTATATTCTCTCGTCTCGCTAGGTCTTAGTAATATTTTGATTTTATATATTTCTTTTTAAAACATCATGTATTAAACGCTATATAGATTCTGCTACTTTAAAATGTAGCTTTCTATTTGTTCTGAAACACCAAAGTTACTGGAAAAACTAGAAACAGGAGAGAAAATCTGATACGTGCATTTGATTATAGCGCCATGATAAGAATAAAAACTTCTTCCATTACGTTTTTCAATATATATATATATATATATATATATATATATATATATATATATATATATATATATATATATATATATATATATATATATTACATTATTTTATTTATAATCCAATAGTTATGATCATTTGTAATATTTGTTCTAAATAACATACTGGCACGGATCTAAATAATTTAAGATTTTAGTCGCTAATAAGTAGAAAGGCGCATTTTCCCAGGCAGCGTCCAGATATAAGTTTACTTTGCAATAACTAAAACTGTTGCTTGTGAATATATAGTACTTCCTAGAAGAAATCAGGCATGAAAAAATTTGGTAACTGCAATTGCTTTATGAGATCTTTTCCATTAAACAAGAATAGTGGACAAACGGAAAGATGCAACTACAGTTGTATCTTAGTTGTATCTTCGACAATATCTTAGAAAGCTCAACGCCCTTGAAACAGTTGTAGTCATATAATTGTCCCGTGCCTGCTTTCTTCAGGGAAATATTAGAAAGTTACAGGTTTACATGACCAAAAGAAGATTATCTTTTAGGAGATATATTTGAGGGGGAATGTCCATATTCATTCTCCAGTTATCCAAACAAGAATAAACCAAAATAAACAATATACCCTTACCATATGCATAGAAAAGCCATAGATTACTCCTAACCTAAAGAAGATAACACACATCGAATCTTAAGTTGTACTAGTGAATATCTGTGAAAAATCACAAGAACATTTGTAACTGAAAGTTAATCAATGTAAAATGTCATTAAGTTTGATTTTTTATATCAAAAATATCTTCAAAAAGAATAGTTTTCGTATAAGTTATAGGTAGTATTATCTTAACAAGAAAGATCAATCATGCATAAGCATTGATTATGAAACACTTTCCAACTGAAATGTAATTTCATTTAAAAATTTCTAAAATGTGATTCATTCAGTGGTAATATCTTTTACATTATCACAGTACTACAGTAATTTATTATACTTAAATATTTAAAACTGTATAGAAATATAAATCATCTGATTCTTTATGCAAAATCAATGAATATTTCATTCATATAACTTGTATTCCAGACTCCAGAGCTAAATAATTTTGTGTGAAAAAAATTCAGCCATTCTTATGTAATTCATCTTACAATCGCTTGAGATATTTGCATTCTGCATATGTTAAAATTAGGCTTCCTTGAAGAAATAATAAAAGTTTAGGGATCATTTAAAATCACAACTATTGTAATTGCATAGGCACGGAATTTAGATACACAGATAATACACAGAAAATATATATGTGTATGTACTCAAAGTATTGGAATCGTGCCGAAGATCGGAACTCGAATTTTCAAAGTATCTACACGTTTTGGGACTTCTAGAACACGAAAAAACTACTTTTAGGAAGACGTCTGTGTGTGTAAGGGTGTATCTGTGTATGTTTCTGTGTATCTGTGTGGATATTACATCCACTCTAATTGAAAAACTAATGGACCGAATTTCATACAATTTGGTAGGTATGTTTTTTGTGGGAAATCCTGATGTTCATTAGATTATAGTACGATTCGTAATAAAAGAATCTGCCTTCTTTGCGAAATGGCCGCAGAAATTGCCTTTATCCACTCTAGCTAAAAACTAATGAACCAAATTTAACAAAATTTGGAGTATAATATTTCAATAACCTACAAGTGATTTATATACCAAATTTAACAAAATTTTGTATATAAATCATTTGTAGGTTATTCTACTACGATTCGGGAAAAAGGAACGGGCTATTTTTGCGAAATGGCCAGCAAAAATCGTTATATATAAAAATAAAAGACTACGTGTGCTCAATTATATCAATTAAATTCCTATTTTATATGTGATTTTTGACAACAAAAAGAATAAGACTAACCCCATTACTCTAGGACTAGCCGTTCTTGAGATATTCTAGTTTTTTCGCGTTTTCGCTACGCCACCTTTGACAATAAGTCCAGCTATCAAATGAGAACCAAATTTAAGTTTAACGTGTAAATTCAATGTCATTTAAAATACTTATGTTGTGCAGATAAACTCAAATTATCATTGAATAAATAAAGAGAACGAATATGAGTCTGCAGGGAAAGACATGTGCTGTCCACATCAGAATTTTTAATAAAACAATAATTAACAATATTACACCAATGATTTATAGAAGTGAACGGGGATTATTTTCAGGCCATTTCGAAAAAAATGTATGATCTATATTTAAAGATCCATCAAATTTTTGTCGAATAAAATGTTCAACAAATTTAAGCTGTGTACCAAATTTTAACTCTCTAGGACGTAGGAAAGTGCATTTAAAATGCCATCAATTAAATTTATCATGAAGAGTTATATAAAATTTAAAAAAAATGAAAAATTGTTATCTACCAAATTTATTTTAAAATATGAAGCCACTCCCATATGCAAAACGTTTAAACAAATGGAGAGATATTTATTATATAATATCTCTCTCTTTTCTTTCTGGAAGATATCCCAAAGTCAGAATTTAATTGAATTTGTTTTTTTCCCTATATTAAATAATTTTTTTAATTAAAAAACTACTTAACATATTTTACTGAATTTTTTTTTATATATTCTATGGGATAATGTGAATATTTCCTAAAAATTTCGAAGCAATTCGTGAATTTTAAATTTACTTAAAAAATGTTTGAAAAATTAGGTCCCATAGGGTTCAATGTATTTCATTTTTTCAACCCGGGTTCAATAAAAAACTAATTGGGTGATATTATTTATTTATATTCCCATAGGTCCTACAGACCGTCTGAACAACATACTAAAATTTCATTTTGATAAACTCATTTTTACGGCAGTTATCGTGCTAACGGACAGACAGACAGACAGACAGACAGACAGACAGACAGACAGACAGACAGAATGAACAAAGTCATAAACACTTTTCAACTTTGTTGTAAAGTGTTAATAAAAAGACTCAAAATTATATAGTTTGATGATTGTTGAAGGTGTAAACAACTTTCAAAATCACGAATCATTAGCGTGTTGAAGTGTTAATTTAAACTAAGTTTTCAAACAATAGTGATATATTTTTACGTTTCACTGAGATATTTGCGATATATAGACAAGATTAGTTTCAATCTTTCCAGTGGAAATCATTTTTGTTTTCATATATTCATTTTCATTTACATTAAATCAGTTTTGATATTATCTTCTTTAAGCCGGGTGTACACCAATTTGTATTGATGTACGTCTAACCTTAAGTGATCGGTGAATAATTGTGGAATCGCTGAATGTCACTTAGGTTTGATGGTACACTTATGTAGAATCTTCAGTGAACATATAAATTTATCAGCTAAAAATTATAAAATAAGGCAAAAATATTATACATAAAGTGTTATTATTGCAAAAAGGTAGTTTAAAATAATGTTATATCTTACTTTCTTAAAAGCGAATAGCGTAAATAAAATCAAATCGTTGAGTATGTGTTACATCCGTTTCAGAGCAGAATGTGCATATGCTTGTTGCCATTCGGCAAACGATAACAACGTGCATAAATTATGCACATCCGAAATTGTGTTGTTTGATGTTTAGATTGTATTATGTCCGAAACCCGTTTTTCTAAAGACTGGTGTTTTTCTTGTTTTTTTTTTTTCGTTACTGTTTTGCGTTCATTCTTTATTTGTTATTGCTTTTGCTTTCATTGCCTGGTGTACATGTTATATCTAAGAAGCGTCTCAAAATGTTGTAAAAAACAGCTATTTTTTATTGTTTCAAATATTACCCATTATTTTATGCATTGGCGTGTAGTGATCAATTGCGTACACTGCGTTGTTTACCGTGGATAACCCTCCAAATGTATATTTTGAGGGAGAGTCTACATATTTCATCTATAAAGTAAATTATTAGGCATTACCTGCGCTATTTTGCTTTTCAAATTATAATATTTTATTTAGTAGCATTCTAAGGTTATAAAATGTAACATTTGCAAGCAACATTTTTATAACAAACTCATTTAAGCTTTCTATGAGAGGGACTTAGGTGGAGATACTTTGAGACCAGATACTTAATAGCCAATAATTAATAGTTCTTTTCTCAACCCATTATCCTGCTCACGGCACCAAAATGTGGTGAAAAAATTTCATATCACGCGTACCAAAGTGTTACGAAAACATAATGGTATAGTCATGCATATCAAACATGTACAATATATATGATTTTTTTTTCGCCACACATTCACCCACATTTTCACCACACCACACATCACTCATCATGCTATTGTAATTCTTACTGATCGAATAATAGTCCGTGTGTCTTACCCAAATGTTGTTCTAACGAAGGATTCTCGCTTTAATTTGTTGCAATATTGCGGTCTCTGTTACGTTGGCATTCCTCTGAATAGCGGACTAATTATCAGCCCCATATTTCAAGCAGGCTTCCACCTTCCAATGACAGTCCATATCTCCTTCAATGCGAATAAGGGAGTCTTTTCATCCATATCTCATCCTCGCAGCCGAACATTAATGAACCATTAGTGTGGACTATTTTTTCCCGTGGTCCCACCACGGTTTTTGTTACTATGACTACAAATAGTAGTTTGTCATTTCTCTGAGTGCGTACGGTGCTTACTGTAACTCCCGATAAACAAATGGTTGCCTTCGATAGAAAAAAAAAATTGGCTTTTACCAATAGGCTCGCCCCACCTGCCCAATCAACTCTTGCCCAATCACTCATCTGGTATTACAGGAAATAATCAGGCACCTACCTGTGCGTGCTATAATGTTTATGGAAAAAGTCATTTTCAATATTAGCAGTTCGTCCCACGATGTAGTCATTAGATATATCTTTCGATAATACGATCGAGCTCAGAGATTGTGGGGACTCAAGAGCAGGCTTGTTTCTGGAAATAGGGGCGCAAATAAACTCATTCTTTTCTCTTGATACCTGTTGCATGATGATGATTGATTCATTCGGGAAAATCGCATTGATTTCTGTTCATGGACTGGAGGAATGTAGCAAATTGATCTTCCGATGTTTCGCTTTTATTGGGGGCTTCAAAGTACGCGGTGTAACATCATTAAGGTGACCTATTTATATATGGATTACCCATGGTAATTAATTGACTTTGATTTACCGTATTGGTTAACTATTGCGGACTAATTATGACACTGTGTGAGAGAATATCCTAACAGTATCGATGCATCATGAGGCGAAAACGCATTTTGTACTGAAAATAATCGAAATATCTATATGTACCTGGGCAATTCCTTGTTGAATACAATTATACATGCTATTATTGTATCATCCGTATTTGTTGACTATTTTGAACAAATGATCATGGCACTGGCTGGAACAAGATTGTAAGAAAATCGTAAATATATCACAAAAATTCAATATTCATTTTTCGATTCTGTGAACATTGTTTGTTTTTTAAATACTATATATATATATATTATTAGGTATAGTCCACTTTTACTACCAAACTTATGTAGTAAGATATAGTTAGGTTTGCATGTGAGGTTTATCACTAGAACTGCGCCTAGCACATGCTGTTATCTAACTACTTTTTTGTTCTTATTCTATAATAGAATTACTTATAAAAATGTTTTTAATAATATTAAAAATTATGAACTAAGTGTGCTTGTATAAATATAAACATTGATATAATGATAACATAAAATTTTATTTTAGTGCTTTCAATTTCTCCCAAAAATAATTTGAAATTAAAATTTCGAATTTTCAACATTTCTTGAAAACATTCTCATTAAACTCATTTGTACATAATAATATATTTTTGAACCAACTGAAAATTTCAGTTTAATGGAAATTTTTTACAGTTTATTATTGCAAATATCAATGAGAATACTATCAGAAGTTTATATTTATCCTTAAAATGCATGATACAATTTCAACGTAATATGTGCCTTTTTTTCAACCAAATTTTTTGTCATATTTTTCTTTTGCTAAGAGTGTGTAAAATAATGATTAAAGTCACTTGGTTAATAGGATTATATAGTGGGATTTTTTCTCAGTGCAGAGTCGGCAAAATTTAATCCAGAAGTTGAAAAAATAGCTACATAAACGCATTAACATAATAATTGAGAATTTTCGTACTCTGTCTTGTTTCATCATTTAATTCGTCACATTTCCAAAATTTGAGCCCCCTGTATTAACGAGTCCTTATAAATGAAATTTTTTAATGAAAAAGAAAATGCATAACAGAAAGAAACGCGTGTTATACGGGATATTCAGAACACATTTTTAGTAAACGAAATGTTTTTTTTTAATTAAGCATAATAGGAACGTGCCTTATTTAATGTTATATTCCTTCTTTGCAGTTTTTAAATTTATTTCAGTTATTTGTCACTTTTAGCATTTTTTTAAATGTAATTTAATATACCTTATTTCTTTAATAGTACTTATCTAGTATACAAGATTTCTTTAATAGTACTTATCTAGTATACATGATTTCTGTAATAGTACGTATCTAGTATACAATATGCACTGAACGGATTAATGGGATAATGTAACAAAATTATAGAGCGCTCTATAAGTAGAATCTTAATTTCTGTGTAATTCGATCCGTCTCAGCTTCGAGACCAAGTGAAAAAATCGGCAGTGGCTCCAGTCCAATAGTGCCGAAATCGTTTTGCTTATACCATTTTGCAAAATAAAACTCAACTTGTGTAATATCGAAAAAAAAAACTCTATCTAAAATCTGATTATATGCAGTTATAGGGCGAATTTCAAAGAGCTACAAATTCTTGCTTATTGTTTATAGCTATCACTTTTAGTTTTTAAGATATACGCATTACAACATTGAAAAACGTAAAATTTTCACACTTCCTCAATTTGAGAAGCCGATTATTCGAAAACTATAAGAGTTTTACTTATTAATAAATATAGATTTTAATACTAAATTTTCTAGTACACATTTTTGTTATTTGCTATTTTTACGTATCTTTTACAGTTTACTAGTGAAAGTTAGAAAAATGATTAAAACATTCGCTTGGAGAGCTACTGTTTAAGTTTTTTTTCGAAATATAAAGCCAAATATTAAAACGCTGAAATTATTTTTATATATTCATAATCTTGACCCTATTTTCGACAAAACAAGAAAAATCATTTTCATTTTTATGTATTAGGTTAGTCTAAAGTGTTTACAGTTTTCGTGACGTTCACTTTTACCGCCAGAAAACCCCCATCAGTAGATGTTATTCACATCAAAAAAATTTTTGAAAATTAGAATTAGGAGTGACGGTGCGAACAGATAATAATTAAAGACTGAGGGATGATGTGTTAAAATTGGTCACTCATTTGATCCGGCTCAGCTTTCCGATCAAAGAACAAAAAATTAGAAAATTTCGGAAATTCGGTTTTGGGGTGACTATACAAAGGTATTTTCAAAAAATTTACACACTTTGCCTCTAAAACATGATCGCCATTCCATTTTTATGCTTAAAGTTGAATCGGTTTTTGATACTCAGAAAATTTTATTGTGTAGGTATCACATTTAGTGACAACTGGCCTTTGAGAAATCACGAAGCGAGGGAGAAGTGGCTAGTTATGACACTATAACTTCTCTTGTTCCCAGCCACTCAAACTGCTACTGTAAGCCTTCGTGTCAGTCGAGTGGTCTGGGTTTTCGACTGTAACTTCTCAAACATAAGGGTATGATACCCACGTAGTTTAAGAATCTCCCTGTGATAGTTGGATAGTTGATTTTCAAACTTTATCAAGAAAGATTTACCAATTATATATCAGAACTCTGAACTATTTGAATATTTTTCCGCTTAGTTTCTTATTGTTCACACCTTTTCCGATACAACTGGCCATTATAAAAGCAGGTAGCGCGGGAGAAATGGCTAGTAATGACACTCTAACTTCTCAAACATAAGGCTGTGATACCCACATAATTTAAAAATCTTCTTATGATAGATGATTTTCAAACTTTCTCAAGAAAAATTGACCAGTAATATGTCAGAACTTTGGGCTATTTGAAATTTTCCCGCATAGTTGCTTACTGCTCACCTCTTTTTCGATAGACACCACGAAACCAGTTGAAAGGTAATATATGTGAGTGTTAATGGCTCGGGATCTGCTGTAGATAAAGTTAGATAATGACAAATTTGGTAGAAGAATGGGAGTTTACCTTTTCCGGTTCTTTCTCCACTTTCAGTTCCACAAATATCTTGAAACATCTATTTTTCATAATTGGCTATAGATACAGTTTAGATGATGACTGATATAAATTCAGCATTAAATTTTGAAGGAGATAGAAGGGATGGGGGGGGGGGGGGTCGCTAAAATTTTATTTTGATGCGCGCTTGTTCCTTAACTTTGCCTTTCCCAATTATAATTGGACTCAGTTTATCAGAAAGCATATTAGTTTGAGATCTAGGGCAAAAGGTTTGGGAAAATGTGTAGTTTTAAAGAATTTATTAATAAGTTATATAAAAATTTCTTAATAATTTGAGTTTATAGAATAAGATATATGTTTTTTTTCTGACAATTTATCACCTTTATTTGTACCTTATTTCAAATATTAACTTAAATACACTCAGGGGCTTTGAATTTCAGTAATATATTTAATTGTTTCTTTATAAAATATCCAGACGTACAGTAAAAAATTTTGAGACTGGTGTTACTGATATGCAAATATCTTTCCTATTTCTTCACTTTTTATGGGTTAGTAAAATTTTACGTATTCCATTTTCTAATTTTACGCTCCGTTGTCATCTACCGATTAACAACCGAATCTACAAGCTATTATTACGTAAGATTAGTTCTACTGACATAGCTCTTTTTATACCTGTTATTTTCCCTTTTAACTGCTCCGAACATCCGTCTTTAGTTGTGATGTGCAGTTTGTAACCCTTTCGAACCGTCCTATTATAAACTGAACCACATAAATAATGACTAAGACCACTGAACTACTTCTCGGGGAAGAGCAAACAAAACCTTCATCTTATTGTCTTCTTCTCCAAGTCGGCAGCAAAAGGTATGAAAAAGTCGAAAGAAACAGGCAGAAGTTTTTTCTTGCTAAAAGCTCTAAAGCTAGTGATTTGACTAGTTTTCATATGATCTGTCGTTTCAAAATTCAAGGTCACATAAGAACCTTGGTGATACCCTCGGATTAAAGCCGGACTGATTTTTTTTGCGGTGTAAACTTTAATTTAACAGCACGTCATTAGGGGTGAAGGTGGTTTTGAGACTTGTAATTTGGACACGACATTTTTTTGCAGTTTGAACTGAAACCTGTAGTTTTAGCATTTCTAAATTTTGTTTACTGTTCCGATGTATTGTTTCCTTCTAGGATATGTTAGCATACCAACCTTTCTGGCTAGTATTTTACATCGTGGGTGTTTTTGAGTGAGGAAATTATTATTATTCTACAGAGGTGAAGCAAATACTTCAGCATTTTTATAAAAGCAAAAATGATACCCCCCCCCCCCAAGAAGGTTAACAAATAGAACATGACGAAACTCCAAAAATATTTACATCATTTTTTTAAATGCAGAAACTTGGAAAAAAATTTGCTTTTGTATGTATACCCTCGGTGCGGCAATGGTCAACTATAGATTGCTCTTGTTAAAATTCATTAGCAATGAAAATCCGTTAACTGCTTCGACGGAAATAAATGTTGTAATGTAACAAAATTGTAAGTCTTTTTGGGGACTAACAAGGTTAGTAGTTCCATACAATTAGCATCGGATTCATAGAAGACAGATGTCAAACTGCAGCGGACTGCAGGGCTAAATTCAAAATTATATTCAGTTACTTAATCATGATTATGAACCTGATCTCGTAGTCTCATACAATTCAAATTCAATGGTCGATCCAAATTCGATATGAATAGCGAGATATTATACTGTCATCTTTGATTGCACAGAAACCTATGCAAATCTTTGGTGCCAAATCGTCATAGCGCCTTGAAATTTGGTCGGGCGCCAAGAACGATTAAGCTATAACCATTCCAAAAATTTAAAAATTTCTTGCATAGCATATCCATCAGAGCATGAGTACCCATAGTGTCAAATCTTCCTCTATCGGCCATGATCAAAACAGAAATTAATCCATTCGCACGTAAACCCCAACACATTTGATTCTAGCTCCAAAAGAGTTTTAAATTGATGATTGATCAACAACGAAGTGAGCATAGGCTCGCAAGACAGTAGACAAAAAATAACTTCTTTTACTTCTAGTTTACATTTCATTAAATTATTATTGTTTCTGATGACCTCCTGTAATCGAATCATAGCCGACACAGGACCAGTGACACAGGAAAGAACGACCTTCCCGGTCGTCCATTTTGTTGCTCCAAGTCCTCTGGACGAGCCGGACGGCCTGGGGCTTTCACAGGAAAGAACGAACAAGACAATACAAGAGAACAAAGTTTATTACGGACAAGCATCACTGACGAAGGTTAAAGGGGGTGCAGCTTCAAATTGTAGATGAGGACCCAGTAGGCGGAAGACTGACTTTACCTCGATATACAACCATGCCTTACTCGGGATTCGAACCCGAGCCCACCGGACAGCAGCCGACGACGCTATCCACTTCACCGCCTTGGCGGCATTAATTTATTATTATTATTATTATTATTATTATTATTATAATTATTGGTTTGAAACACTTGCTAAAGTACACAAATGGCGTTGAAGAAAATTTTTGGCCCCCTTTTCCCCTGTAATTATTCAAAATAATCTACTATTATCGAATGTAAATTATCGAAAAGAGTTTAATTATAGTTGAACATATTTATTGCTTTATTGTTTTATATTCTACTCTTTTGATTTACACCAAAATTTAAATTACACCAGTTACCCCATAACTCAGAAAATTCCAAATGTCATTGAAATACGTCGATACGATTTTAGCTACAGTGGAAACAAACTTTCGGCCACACAAACACATATGTCCTAAACTCGCAATACCACCGAAAACTCAAAGTCGAATTTTTAAAACTATTCACACACAATGCAAATGATATGCACTGTATGGAAAATAGAAAGTTATTTTCATAGTCATTTTTTATGCATAAAATATTTTTAAACAATTCACAATACAAAGTTTTATTAAATAATTTTTTCTCTTCATTAACCTAGAGACCAACTAGAAGTATATATTTTCTCATTTTTTTTAAGTGTAACAATTACTGTCTACATTTTTTCCCTCTGCTTTTAATGAAATACCAACGCCATGGGATCATGCGTTTCGTGATTAATTGTCTAAATTTGGTGGGCGAAACTAGCATGACCTTAATGCCTTTTAAGTAGAAGCATACATAAATGCCCCTAGTCGAGCCAGGTTATCTCTTCTAATATAAAACATTTACCTCCCCCAGCGAATCCAAACCGTAGATGAGGCAGCTTCGGGACTGGAGATTATGAGCTTAAAAATAATGCCATTTGAATATTTTGTGACTATCTAAAGCGCACCAAAGTGCATATTGTTTGTCTCACAAAACACGGGCGAAAATTATCGAAAAATCATTTTCTCTACCTTTGTTTTAAACATCGTATTCATTAGTTTCAGTCTTTCAATACTCCCTAGTTATTTAATAATTTCTTTTATGCTTTTGTTCTATATATTGGTGCACACCGTGATGTGAAGCCCATACCACACTATTATATCCCAATGGGGTTCAAAATCAATTTTTTGCTCTTTAAACGGTTGTTTATCGATCGCTTTAAGTACTTTTAGCAGAAACGCTGTCTAGAGAGAGCAATTTCAACTTCATTTCATTTTTCAGTTGTTTAAAATTAGTGACATGTAACTGAATAACGGAATTTTTCTATCCCGAAGTTATTTAAATCAACAAAACGCAAGGCGAATCAAAAATGGATAGAGGGAGGTATTATTTTATGCGACTGGGTGCCGTTAATCTATCTTTGTGTTCTTGGTTATAAAATGCTTTGAGAAAGGCATTTCACACAAATTCTTTTGTAAACATTTCTCCAGACACATTATGCAATATTCAAATGATAAGGTTTTTAATGAGTATTTTCAATTACAGAAGTTGGAGGTTCGCACAAATTTATTTATAATTGCTCTGTTATTCCAAAATAGCTGTTTCCATTGCAAAATCGACGTTACCATTGTATTATTTTTTTCTGCCTGTTGAAATTTTGATGGCAGCATATGTAATAGTCGCATAAATTTCAAGACAATTCCGCATTCTTTAAATGCTTAATAATTCACCTGGAGTTTAAACTCCAAATTTCTGCTGTATTTCAAAACTGGATGTACAACGAACTGGAGAAGGGAAATTTGGCTGTGAAATATTAGACACTACAAATTGGGATATCTCATTGTTTGACATCAGTGATGGCTTATTCTGACATCAATCTCTATTTTGGTGAACATTTTATACATAATATTTACATTAACGATTCACCTAGAGATTAAACACCAAATTTCTGTTGTATTTCAAAACCAAATGTATAATAGACAAAGAAAGGGAAGCGGCGAAATGTTAGACTCTAAAAATTAAAAAGTAAGTGAAAATATTGGCATATTTTCTAGAAATATATTATAATTTTGGCTGAATAGAAAATTTCTTCTTTTTTCTTTATAAATTATTTGCAACATATCATTTACAATTGTATTAGTTTACGTACAACTCAGCCTGCTGCTAACTAACATCACCTTGTCTGTCTTGGCTTCTTGCCTTTGAAACTAGTCAACACTATGAATTCTGTGGTGAATGTTGCTTTAAACGAGTTTTTCTTTTTAGTTTTATTATATTAATTAATTTGTCAGAATATAAATTCATTAAATTCAGTAAATCTAAGTTAGATTCGACTATTTTTTTTGCAATTGTGAAGAAAGATTTAAGAGCTATTAAGTTTTCATTCTTTTTATATATGCAAATAATGATTTCCACCATATTAATGATTATAGTATAAATCTATAATTTGCAAAAAAACAAAAATCCGCAATTGTTTGTAATGGAGCAAGATTTATCAGAATTTGTAATTGAATTCATATTTGTTTCTTGTTTTCGAAACTAGTTTACAATATTAATTTTGTGCTGTATGTCGCTTTAAACGAAGGTTTTTAGTTTTATTATATTGATTTATTTGTAAACAATTATTTGCAGTAACATTAGTTTACTTTTAAAAATATAAATTATCTCAATTTAGTACATTTGAATTAGATTCTACGAAATGTTTTTCGATTGTTAAGAAAGAGTTGGAAGCTATTTTAAGTTTTCATTCTTTCTGCTTATGAAAGCAAAGATTTCCACTTCACATACGTGTGAGATTCTTGTTTCAAACTAAAGAACTCTCACATGCAATCCTCGTAACTTAGAGATAGAGTACTCGCTCAGGGTACGGAAAGGGTACTCGTATCCAGTTCGCTTAATGTGTGGGGAGACCTTTATAGTATTTCAAAATATAAGTTTTATTTTAATTCGGATAATTGGGTATCGAAAACTGCTAACTGTCCAATCACTAAATTATATATTTACCAAAAACCATTAGAAGTATACATTTTTCATTCTACGACCAAAATGAAAAAGTTGTAAGCTATTCAAGGACATTTGTTTCAAGTGTATTTATTTCTTTAATACTTATCCTTGAATTTCTAAATATTTAAAGAATTAATATCAAAGAAAATTAACAAATGCAGTCATAATTGAGGCAAAGTGTTTCAGAATGTTTAATTGGAAGTGTTCATACTTGTATCGTCACTGAAATTTGAGAGGACCGAAAAACTCACCAAAGCCGTAATTTCCATAATAACAAAGTTTTCAGAAGAATTTTTAAGTTTTCTAACTAGCCAAACAAGTTAATTATTGGTTTAAATATTGTTAGTATGTGTTTAATAAGCATAGGATAACTTTGTTAATTAGAAGATCGAATTGTAAATAAACGGTTGTGTGAAATTCAGTTAAATAGGTTGTATTATAACACCTCGGCAAACTAATTATCTTGTTAAATTATAGTATAAATCTATAATATACAATAAAGCAAAGATCTGTAATTGTTTTTAGTTTTTGTGAAATCAATCGGTTTTACTATTTCATAATAATTTAAAAATAAAAATGACCTTAACACTAACTAGTAGAAATGGCCTGGTATACACTGTAAAACATTTTTTGGAATTTTCTGTATTGAAAATAAAGTTCAGAAAAGTCAGATGTTTTCTTTTAGAAAGCACAAAAAATTCTCCGAGAGAACTCATTAACAGCAAAATTCAGTCGTAAAAAGCTATTCTACTAATGGAGGGCTTCCCATGAACTACAAAGCCTTGTGGTTGCCGAAAAGCTGATCCTCTGTTCCTCAGATGCATAGAATCCGGGTTTGAATGCCGGTAAGGGTGAAGAAGTCTATTCATACAAATATGCCCATATTAGTTCGTAATCTACTTAAAACTATTGCACCCAGTAAAAGTGTATTTTTTTAGCCCTTTTACTGGTATGTTTTTAACGCTTCGACGGGCATGTTTTTAACCCTTTGACGGGCATGTTTTTAACCCTTTGACGGGTATGTTTTTAACCTTTTGACTGATATGCTTTTTAAAACTTATCAGTAAAGGTCTAGTATGTTTCTTAACTGGTATATACTTTAACACTTTGACTGGTATGGTTTTCAGCCCTTTGATTGGTATGCTTTATAACACTTTGACTGATACCAGTAAAAGAGTTAACTCATAAGTTTTGAATTGCAATATTATTTAAAAGGTACAAAGAAATGTCAACAAAAATTCATGTAGATATGAACTGCACAAGGCAGTAATATTTGAAATACACACGTTGCATCCTTTGGAAGATTTTAATCGTCATCTCTATTTCATTATTTATGCATTTTGTCATGCCATTGTATGAAAGGCGAATTGATTCATCATTTTGTATACGATTACAAATTTTGACATTGATACTTTATTATATTTCATTTGTTAAATTTGTTACATCTCTTCATATATATAATAAAGCTACAAATTTATTTCATTCAGGTTATTAATTTTCTCATTTGTGTTTAAATAGGGTTACTAAAATATATTTCTGTATTACGAATTTAATGCTTTTTGCATTTCTTAATACTTATCACAATGTTTGAACGCATGTATTTTTAAATCTACATGAAAACTGTTTAACAGTTAATAAATAACAAAATATCTTACTTTACCGTTTTGCAGTATATTTTTTCTTTTATTCCCTAATAAAAACTTCTAATTCTAATCAAGACCTGATAAAAAGTGAATTATCGGTCCTATTGATAACAGATGTCTGACTTTTTTCTAACTACAGTTTAATTTTTTGTCACTTCACAAATATAATAGAACATCCCGAGGATAAGCATATATGCATATCAAACTATCTCCTCAAATGAGTGTTCAGTTCTTTAGCGTTGAAGTTAATATGCTGATTTCCCTGGGCGAAGGGCGCTTTTCAAAAGAACAACTGCAAAAAATCCTGGCACAAAGGATCTTACTAATCAAAGCGGATTGTTCTTCGATTTATTTATTTATTTCCTGTAATTTTTTGCCCCTACTCAATGTCTAATGTGTACAATGCTTTTCTTAACTTCTATTACGTTCTTTTCTTAGTTGTTTGAAAACTGTTTGTGCAAATCTACCAATCAACCGTTTTTGCCTGAAGCAATATGTTACAGTACAGTTTGCTTAGCATTTACAATGGGGCGTTTCTTTTCCTACCCCCTCCCACCTGCTCGTCTTATGTTTTTTGTTGTTGCCACCCCGAACTTCTAAACATTTTTCCTTAATTTTTTCCTCTCTCTCCATCCCTATTTGTCTCACCCTGATCTGCTCTAATCTAAGAAGTGATGGAGGAAAGTGAAACGCAATAAAAAGAATGGGGCAATTTGCGCTTATTTATCGATGGTGTCTCGAAGAAAAGAGGGTTTCTTCCTGGATGTGGTTACTATATAATGAAGAGACACTTCCCATTATTAACAGAGATTCAAGCGCAATAAAACGAAAGGCAGAAGGGGCAGCGGGAGAGGGCGCTTTAAAAGAAAGCGAAAAAGCTCTAAAAAATAGATAGAACTGAGAGAGAGGGGAGGGTCCGTTGAGTTTGAAAGGCGTACACAGCCACAGCTCTTCTATTGACAAAGGCATTGAAGTGATTAGGTTTCGAATGGAGCTATTAAGATTTTCTCTGCCTGCCGAATTAGGAGTATTCTCACCCTAGCTAAAATAGAAGATCTACCCGGCTGGTCTGTCAATCAGACTAATTATAGTTTAATGTCACTGGTGTCGACGCTGCTCATCAGGGCTCTCTTTCTCATTAGGAAAGGGTCCACTAGAGAACTTTCGAAATGTGGTCGCCGGCTTTTTCTGAATTCCCCCCTTCGCTTTCGAGCATCCCATCCTATCTTCTTATCCTTTCTTCTGGAGCATTAATGATTTCATTAACAGTTCCCTTTTTTCCCTCTCTCGGCAGAAAGCGGGATTTTTATCCCTACGCCCGCAGTTCCCCCGCTTTCTGAGCCCCCAAACGAAAAGAACTCGTTAGTGTAGCACTGGTGCCTTTTCAAAATAAGTATAAATAACCAAAGATCTGTAGCGAAATTTTAAACTAATTCGCACTTGCTCACATCCTAAATAGCGTGGAATTTAATTAACTCGGAATAACTTCTTTAGCATTTTGTATCTACTGCTTGATATTGAAATACACCAGCTCCAAAGAAAACTTCACTAAAACGATAACTCTATTTCTGCGACTTTAATGTTACTTGTTTGGGTGCCATTGTGAATGGGGGCCGGAATTGCGCTAATCAGTGATTCCAAATCTACGTTCTCTTGAAAGTATAGTAATAAAATTTTCTTAAATTAGGCTGCACTAAAAAAGTTACTCTTCATATGTCATAAGTGCAATTAGAGTTCTCGCTGCTAATTTTCATTTCCCGAATATTTTTCTAGGTTCTTGGATATGCATTTATAGTAACTTTTCTTTATTGTACACGGGCTGAAGCAGGTTGTAATCCATAAATAAGAGTATATGTTTATTTACATTCTTACGTTTATGAATATATGCAAAACCGCATTCTGTTAGACAGATGTGTAGAAGTTAATTTAATAAAATGCACAAAAATTATTTTCTCTTGGAATTAATAACGATATTGCTACTCTGTGTGTTTGAAGAAAATTTGATAAAATCAATTAGAAAATGCATGTTTTAATTAGTGTACAACATCCATCATTCATAATACAAGCAATTGCTTTATAATAAGTTGTAAGTAATGAGTTTTTAGACATAACTGTCTAAATCCAATTTCCCTCAGTAAGAAATCAATCCTTTTCATATTCATACTTTTCATATTTCATACTTTTCGTACGTTTCTACATTTCGGTTTCTACATGTTGTAAATATAAGAATGAATTTTGAAACCGGTTGTTAATTGACTGATTTACTGATCACGTAAATTGAAATTATAAATTTTATGCAATGACCCAGTGATTACCTTATGCAGTAATATTGATTTACTTATTTTTCCAACGGTCGTTATTTGTTTATTTTCTCTGTTGACAGCCTGAGCAGTGACTGCTTCTATTTATATTATTACTGGGACGTTTTAAGTGATTATCTATATATGTTTGTATAGATAAGGGCAAAATATGATACTACCTTTTTATTTTAGTCTTTTTATTTATTAATTGGAAACTAATGAGCAATTAATACTGTAAGTATAGAAACTACAATTAATTTTTACACACAGTCGGCCTATGGAAATTACTACAGTACCTGGAATAAATGGTCTTTAAGATCGATTGTCATTTATTACACTCACTGCTTGTTTAAAAATGGGAAACTGATTGTTAAAAAGTTGAAATGACATAACGAAAATTATTCTTTCTTTCACAAAATGGCAACATAAAGCCTTTTATTAAACATATGTCCTTCCTCCCTTCCGTGTCCTATATTGTAAATGTAATGCCCATCATGAAATTTTTAACGAATCGTTCAACCACTAAAGTTACCACCAATTTTCTCTCAAGAATATTTTTTTATGTTCAAGGCAGATAAATACACTTAGTCTTCTGCCTTCAAGTATTTTCTTGTTCACTTATTTATCCGGACTATCTCTTCCAAGCTCACTAAAATCTTCAGTTTCACCAAGCGTCTTGAACCTATCTTTTAAAGTTTCAACCCGTCTAAAGCAATCTCATTCTTAGAGTGGTTTGCGCGCGTGAAACCCCAGCTCAACGAAGTGCGTATTAATTACTAGCAGATGGAAGACAGTCAGTGTGTGCGTTGCACGGGGCCCTGGTAAGAGTAACGCATGACCTGGGACTGTGACCTCTGTCACAGTGACTGTGACCTTGATAGTCCCCAGGACTGATCCATATGAAATCTTTTTCTTTCTCGTGAATCATTCCGCACTTGCTCTTTGCATCACAATAATATCCAACGCCATTCCCATGCTGTAACGTATATGAGAAGCTATGGGAAGGGTTATAATTGCTACAACGGCTTTTATTTATGAAGACAATGCATTGCAAACTTGCCTTAATTTATATCCATGTTCCATAAAATATTTTCCAGAATATTCACGGGAAAACCCCCCTTAATGAACTTCAGAATCCAACTGTCAGATGCTAAACCTGCGAATAGAAGAAGGTGGGTTAATTAGTAACTGTATTTCCATAACATAATATTTTGTGGCAATGGTACTTTTCAATAAACGAACAAAACAATGCCTATTAAAAACGATTAATTTCCCCCTTGTTCTTAGATTTTACAAAGCATATTCAATTTTCTAATCAAATTCGGGATACAGCACACACCAAATCTAATTATCATTCTGTTTCATTAAAACATAAAACGCAACTAACTAAATATTGTATGTTTTTAAACATCCCTTTAAGTGTAGAATTGTACGAAGTAAAATTATCAATAATACGAAAATGAATTCTATAGCATACACTTTTAAAATAGTATTGGAGTAAAAGTAAGTACTGACCAGTGATGTATATCATACATAAATTTATTGTTTTAGCATCAATCTGTGTTTTTTGTCTTCATATCTTGAAGTTGCTTCATTTTATTTATTTATTTATCTATTGCACTTATCTACAGAATTTTATAAAAATTTAAAAGTAAATATTTACATTTATTATTATTATTTAGAAATAATTATTTAAAATATTCCGTAAAATAAAAGAAATTCTATACGTAATATCATTATATTCAAGTTATGATAATATAAGAGTGGTCAAAATAAAAAAAAAACATCACTGAATATTACTTTTTATATAAAAAGTGCAGTGCACTTGAGAACTATTCAAATGTAATTATAACATTCGTATGAAATCATATATACTACTTCAAGAAACGAAATTAGAATAAACTTTTTAATTTTTCATCCTAATCAACTTATAAACATACGTAATTTTAGTTTGTATAATCCTTATTATCTCATAAAATACCTTCACCCTACGAACGAATTTTGTTCTGTATATTTTAAAATAAGTATATATATTTGTTTTATTTTAAATTATATGGGTCAGTATAATTCAAAATTCAATTGGTTTAAAATTAAATGTATTTTCCAATGTCTAACAAAAGTCTTAATTACATAAATCTGTAAAATGCATTGCAAACGGTTCCTTAATGGATACATAATCATTTTATATTGAATTTATACCAATGCATGCGAACGTTAGAAAAGTGTCTTCCCCTGTTTAACAAACATTTATTTTGCTGCAAACTTCAAACGTATCGCCAACTTAGCGTCCATTTAACGTCTTTGCTGTCAGATTTTCCAACTCGTAAGTCAACAGACTCAGTTTGACCTGGAACAAATTAAGGATATTTATTTTTATGGCACCCTGCGACACCTTTCGACAGTACATGCCGCAGAGTATTACCATTTCCATTTTCAGTTATTTACTATGTCGAAGTTTCCGCTTCAAATATATCGTTTCTGAACGGTGTGGGAAATCTTAGAGCGATAACCCGCCAAAGTCTGAGAGAACGGGTTGTCTAACTTCTTATCCATATCAGTGTCATTTACGGGCCCCTATATCCCCCTCTTGAAGTTGAAGAACCATCCTTGATTCCACAGGGTGTTTCTGACTTTTTCTTCTTGATTCTTTTATTTTTTGTTGCCTAGAGTCAGCACGCCTTTTCTGACCCAACTCCGGGCCCCCCAAAATGACGTTCTTCCGGAGTTCTTGCTGTAAATTATAAGAGCGAGGGAGGTTTTCTGGAACTTTTTTTCTGAAAAGATAAGGCCTCCATTCTCTTTTTTAAAATCTCATCGCCATTCAAACTTTTTCGTAGATTTAACAACAAAAAGTATCGAAATAAAGGTCTGGCCGAGTCCGTGTTCCCACAGGCTGTTTGTTGGAAAAGCCACCTTTTAAGAAACCGATAAAGCAGATTGCAGTTCGGAAATGTCTAATTTTTAAATCGAATCTATGCTCGGTCGGAAATTTTAAAAGTTTTGCGCTTAGTCGATTTCAGGGTGACCGTAGTAACGACTTTCTTTACAAATCTGTGCCTCAGGCAGATTTTTTTATTTTCTGGGGCCTTTTCGGAGAATAGGATTTTGAATCAATATCACCTGAAAATAATTCCGAAACCTCAGTATTTGTAAAATATGGAATGTCACCCTTAAAGAAAATGTTATTTAGTGCTCAGTGTTTAAGCTACACTAAGAAATTTGCATTATAATGCTACGTAAAAGTGAGATTGCAAAGATTTGAATAAAGTGGTATATATATCCTTGTCATTCTCCCTCCACAGGAGCTCTTCCTTAACTAATACATCTATATAAATCTATATCTGTTTATTCTGTATACAAATCCATATTTTTTATAAAATATTCCCATTTGGTGTGATTATTCTACACTTTACTGTGAATAGCCGCGTCTATGTTTCTAGTTTCTAGGTACATGGGCTTTCGAGATAATATTAAAAGCAAGAAATAAATAAATAAAACTTCCATAGAAATAACATTATACAGACGACTTTTTAACTGAAATTATATTCAAAGAAAATTAAATCGTATTGTTTAGCAACAGAAATAAATGAGTTTTATTATGTAAGATATATTTTAATAAAAGTCAAATAATAAGGCAGGTAATTTTTTCTTCCACTCTAAATAATAAAGAAAATGTTGGGTAAATAAATTTAATACATTTAGGGTATTTATCGAGATAAAATGAGATAGAGGGAATTCTTTAAATATTTAAATACTTACTAAATCATCTCTTCAACTTATTGAATCATCTGTTCAACTTACTAAATCATCAGTTCTATTATGGCTAAGGATATTTAGACCTAAATATCACAGATTGTGTTTAATTAATCGTTCGAACGGGATGGCATACGTCTTGCATCAAAATTTCAGTATAATAGAATGCATAGGTTTGTTCTGCAAATTCATTGTGTAACCTGTTCACAATGGAATTCATAACAAAATGCAGATATATTTTTGAAATGCAAGAGTTATGCTTGCTTTGAAATAAAATAAATAATTTATTATAAATATTCCTTTAATTTATACCACTGGCTAATAAGTCATTAAATAATGTCAACAATTACGTCAACGTTCACGTTCAGTCAGTTCATTCCCGATTTTCATTCACTTTGACCGGGAATTTCGTGTAATGTAGCCATACGTTCAGTTGGCAAGCAGGCAAGCACACGTGGCCACAGCACATGTAAGTTTCTTAATATATATATATATATATATATATATATATATATATATATATATATATATATATATATATATATATATATATATATATATATATATATATATATATATATATATATATATATATATATTTATATATTTATATATTTATATAATAAAGCTAATATTTAAAACACGAATTATGGCATACCCTAGTTCAATAACGTTAAGGAGGTAAAATAATAAAATATCCGTAAAAGAGAATTTGAAATAAAATATCTAACTAAAGGAAAACAATGATACCAGAGAATTTAAATTGATCTTAATTTTAAACTAAAAGGTGATATATTAACAGTTTAACATGGGAATAAATTAACAGTTTACAAGAGTGATACATACAAACTAGCACATGCCTCAAAGGAATGGCAAAAACTGGAGGCCCAAAATATTAAAATGACAAACATTTTATGAAGAAAAAATGCAAATTGAATATATGAAATTGGATAGAACCTCTGTAGATGCAGCTTATCAAAAATCTTTACCACAGAGGTTCTAAATGTGTTTCGCACAACAATGCAACCACGCGGTTGAAACATCATTAAAAGA
Organism: Amaurobius ferox; assembly: GCA_951213105.1. NCBI lineage: Eukaryota > Metazoa > Arthropoda > Arachnida > Araneae > Amaurobiidae > Amaurobius > Amaurobius ferox. The sequence continues at coordinate 110,256,953 of OX578141.1, read as the reverse complement.
TCCGACATATTATAAAACAGAAATAATAATGGAAATAATAAGAGACAAATGAAAAGGAGAGGATGACAGACAGTACAAATACCTGATATATCAATGTTTTGCATATCAATTTTTGCTTTTACGTCCCATATCAGAGTATGTTTTTCTTGCCGTTCGAAGTTTCTACTGTCACTATTGCGTATGTTTTCTAAGAATGCAATTATTATAAATCGTTGTACTCATAATATGCGATACAATTTTTCAATATACCTTTCTCGAAGGCGCGCATTCATTTTTACTTTCCTTATATACATAATGTATAAGGAAAGTATTGTGACGGGGTCGAAAATTCGAATTCGAGTTTTCGACGGGAGAGCACGTTTCAAGCATCCCTGATCACGAATCAAACATTTTTGAAGTGATGTCTGTGTGTGTGTATGTGTGTGTGTGTGTGTGTGTGTGTGTGTGTGTGTGTGTGTGTGTGTGTGTGTGAAAGTATGTGTGTGTGTGTGTCAGTGAGTCTGTGGAGACGATAACTGACGAACGAATGGACCGATTCGAACCAAATTTGGTACAAAAATCACAATCCGTAAACACTGGAAGCCTATTGTTTTAATATGTAATCGAAAGTTCAGAACCCACCTAAATTTTCGAATAAAATTTTGAAAAAATCGACAAAAAATCAAAACCACTAATAAAGTTACGCAAATAGACATTTCTTATGGTAATTTTTCATTAGAAAACGATTGACATAAATTTTAGAACGCTAACATGAACCGTTCTCGAGATATTGCACATTTTTCAAAAAAATTATTAAAAAGTCATTTAAAATGAAAAAAATATATTTCCTATACAGAAACATGTTCACTTTTCATATGTCATACCATGCGATAAATTGGGTGACATCATTCTCGTGGATCTAGCTCGTTCCATTCATGAAAAAAGATACTTTGAGTAATACTTTTGCATTTGAACGACAATTTATCTGCTGTAAGAACAACTTATTCCTTCGTCCATAATGCTTGGCGAGATTTTGGCGACGAAATTGGCGGAATGTCGCCAACTTGGCGACTTTTTGAAATGTTGCCAAATTAACGAAAATCTCGTCAAATAGATAAAAATGACGCTAAATCGATGAAAATGACGACTAATTGTGGACAATTCAATATCTAATAAGTTATATAATATATAAATATATAATAATAGTTATATAATATATGTCGAAAATTCAATATCTAATAAGTTATATATATATATATATATATATATAAAACTTATTTCTTCGTCCATAACGCTTGACGAGATTTTGGCGACGAAATTGGCGGAATGTCGCCAACTTGGCGACTTTTTGAAATGTTGCCAAATTAACGAAAATCTCGCCAAATGGATAAAAATGACGCTAAATCAATGAAAATGACGACTAATTGTCGAAAATTCAATATCTTGGAAAGGATATTAGTATCTACTAGAAGAAAAACCTATTTATTTTACTCTAAAAGTAGTAAATTCATTTCATTATATAAGGAAAGTCATGTGTTGCCCACATCAGATTTTTTTTTATCATATCTGATACGATATCATGGTAGGAATCTATGTTAATTCCGTCTAACCATGGTGACGTAAACAATCGTGTTATAACATTATGACGTACATGCAAATGGTAAATACCATAAAGCGATTTAAACAATGTTTAAACTTACTGTAAGATTCACTGCATGTAATATTTAAATGAAATAAAAATGTTCCCATCAACTTTACCATTTTGACTCACTTTAATACAACTTACGTGGCGCACTATGACTTTAAATACGATTTTAAACATTTACCAGGTTTTGTTCACTTGAAGAAATATTACTTTAAACATTATTTTGAACATTTATAAAGTTTTGTTCACTTGAAGAAATATTACTTTAAACATTATTTTGAACATTTATAAAGTTTTGTTCAGTTGAAGAAATATTACTTTAAAAACTTACCAAGTTTTTTTACTTGAAAATTTGACTTTAAGCATTGTTTTAAACATGTACCAAATTTTGATCACTTGACGAAATATAACTTTAAACATTGTTTTAAACATTTAAAGACGTTTTGTTCACATTCACTACGCTTTATGCTCTAAATATCTATATTACCTCAATATATTGTAATTTGTTTATAGAACTGACTCTAAGCTGTAGTTATTTAAACCTGCAATGATACGAAATATGGAGTTATTTAAAATGGTCTTTCGTGAAGGAAAACATGATATCAAATATCGTTAAAGGAAGAACATCTTCATTTCTACTCAGGTTCGTGACTAAATCATTTATCAGTTCAACATTCTTTTCTCCATAGAAAGCCATCTTCATGGGACTCTAATCAAGGTTAAATTCCTTCATTTTTCTTTCTATGTCTTTGCTAAACTTTCAGTTGTTCTCTCGTAAAATTAGGGATATTTCCATAAATGTGTAACAGTATAATATATTACGGATATGTAGAAATAACTAAAGATCAGATAATAGATAAATTAATGTTACTGTCTTGTTATAATAATTAAACTTATTATGAAAATCCCCAGATTGACCGCTTAGAAGGCTGCCTGAATAATTCTGCAAAATAAAAACTTCTTTTAGACATAGAATATATTATTGAATAAAGGTATCAATCGGTTTCAAAGGTTAAAAAGAGCTTTCTTCTTCAAGATGGCAGGAGAGACATAGCACCAGTACCAATAAAAACAAGAACACTTTTTACGCGTCCATGCGCGAGTAAGCGTTTTCACGCCTTTTTTTGTTATTTTGTGCTCTGGCTCATTCATCTTTATAAAGAAGGCTACTTTTTGCCTTTGAAACCGACTGAAACTTTTATTCAACCTTAGATGCTGTTTCTGTGTCTTAAAAAAAAATATTTATTTTGCAAACTTAAGCTGGATAATTTAAACCAAAATTTCTTTGAGTGTCTTATATTAGGATTCATGGCATAATTGAAAAAATATGTTTCCCTTAGAAATATTTTTAAAATTATTTTTTTAATTTTAGATAATTATCTTTATTATTCAAGTTCATGGTTACTTAAAACGTGCTCTTCCTGCGAAAATTGCTCTTCCTGCGAATTTTCAACCCCGTCACAATACTTTCTTTATACATTATTTTATGTATATAGGAAAAATTAAAATAGGGTCGTTTAAAAAAATTGGATCAAAGAGGGCCCCAACAAAGTTCAGAGAAGGCCAGAGTTTCAGCAAGACTGAGAAAGACGGCCTTGCAGTCTACTGTACATTATTTTGAACAACTATTTTGAAAAAAAAAATTATAAAATACGTCTGAATAATTTTAACATTCTTTGAATATGTACAAATTTTATTTAAAAATATTAACATTCAAATATTTTAAATGTATCTTTAAAAATTTATATAATTTTTATCATTTCTATTTACTTTTGGTAACCCAGGACCACTCATACAAACTGTGCCCCCTGCAAACATTTATCACGCCCCCTCCCCCTCCATATTTGATTTTCCCTTTTTTGTAAATTTTTCATGTCTTTTTCAGCCTAAGAATATTATGGTTTTTGGCCCCATTTGGAACCCGCACCACGGACATTCGAGTGGTGTCTCCCCCCCCCCCCCTGGACGGCCCTGTCTGCTTTACTAATGCCCTAAGTATGTGATATGACTATTGACAGTAATTCAGCCCTGCTTCAAATACACGTACACAATGAACTATGCAACTTGCTGTGTTTCCTTCTGCGTATCCTTTCAAACTTATAAAACACATTCCTCGATTGATCTTTCTTTTTCAAATATCTTGATTAATTGTTATTTTGAATATGCACCGTGATCCTGATTAATTATTGTTTTTGAATACGCATTCTCTTCCGAGGCGGCTGCTATTAGGCGCACCAGATGGCACCACATGTACGCGCGTAGACCTCCAGTCAAACGCCCATTCATCACCATCGGCTCGGAAATAATATTTTATTGATTCCTTCCACCTTAAATAAATGCCGTAAAAGAGTGGAAGGAAAAACAATAATGAGAGTAATGATTTATTTCTGTCTGATAGGCGCCGCTCATATATCTCAGCACTACGGAAAACCGGAAACCAATAGTCTTTGCACTTCTACGTTTCTTGGCTACGCTTTATACTGAATCCTGGAAACAAAATAGGATCGAGGCTCCCCCTTGAACGATTATTGACAGCAAGAGGATTAGTTTTTAAAAAAACTTCCGAACGTTCCATCGCGAAGAGAAATCCGTTAACCTAATTGAGCAGTGCGAGGAATTTTACGCAAAATTTCTATTTCCAGCATGCAATAAATACAGATAGTATAAATCCTGATCATCCGAGGTACATCATTTTTTAATGCTCAAAACGTATTTTTCTTTCAATTTCTTACATCTGTTTTTAAGAGCTGTAGTCTTGGGCGTAAGCAGGGCATTTCCCAAGGGAATGCCACATTCCATTACATTCTAGATCTAGAGTTTCATTAGATTTTTTTTTTAATTTATATGTTTTCATTCAAATATCACTACGAAACATAATTTCAATGATATTAGTAACTTACAGAATTAAAAAGTTAATTTTGTGTTTCGTTAAATGTAATTTTTTTCCCCTAGACTACACAAATTGTACGAGTCTTGAACATCAAGAAACTTTTTCTATCACAGACTAAATAAAATTTCTCTAATTGTATAAGTCTTATAGTTTTATAAAATCACTCTTACAGTCATAGTCTTACAGTCTTATGACACCACTCTTATTGTATCAGTCTTATAGTCATTAAAATAACTTTTATAGTATCTGTCTTATAGTGATATGAAATCACTCTCATTGTTTATAATTTTATAAAATCACTCTTGTTGTATTATTCTTATAGTCTTATAAATCCACTCTCATGGTATTAACCTTACAGTCTTATGAAATTACTCTTATTACATCCGTTTTATAGTCATATAAAATCACTCTTATTGTATTAGTCTTATAAAATCACTCTTATTGTATTAGTCTTATAAAATCACTCTTATTGTATTAGTCTTATAAAATCACTCTTATTATAATATCCTTATACTTTTATAAAATCACTCTTATATCGTATCAAACTTTGTTTCATATTAGTTTAATATTGGATATATTTATTCAGAAATGTTTGATTTTAGTCAGGATCAGATTCAAACCACGCTCGTTCTAAAAAATACCGATTTTAATGTTATCAAAATATTCTGTCGAAAATGTCTCCAAGTAATTTAACAATTTTCTAGAGGGGTGCCTGTGTGTGCTTACGAGTCGCAAAACAACCGACTTTTCCAAAAACATTTCCTTTGCAGCAAAGAAATCCCAAAGAAATATTATACAGTGCTCTGGATATTTTTAATCGAAAAAAATGGCAAGATATGTTTGTTCGCACACAAAAATAAATTTCAAACTTTGCATAATCGCATAATTTTACTCACTTTAAACACAAATTAAAAACATTGTTATTTTTTTTATTGTTTTTATTATTATTTTTTTAATTTTTATTTACTTTTTTTTTTACTTAAGGAACTACTAAATTAATATCATAAGACCGCCATCTTGCTAGTCATAAATATTTGGTTCTATTGCCTGGTAAGGCAAGAGTTTTTTAATTGATGTATTTGTTCTGTTTTGTCTTTTCTTGCTACTTAGAAGTCAATTATTTTTTTAAGTGCATTTAGAAAAGTATTTTTAAGGTCATTTTAAGTAAAATTTTGAAACAAAAAATGCTGTTTAGTACATTACATTAATTTTATGATACTATATATCATATTGTAGTGTAATGGTTGTGTTTTCACTTACATTATATTTAGTCTTTTTTTATTTATATGATATTTAGTAATTTTTACTTACATTATATTTAGTATTTTTTATTTACATTATATTTAATCGTGTTACTTATGTGGTGCAAAAGTTTCTGTAGGTATTCGGGTCAAATTTTTAATTTATTGATAATTACAGATTGATTTTAAAATCTTATCTTATCACCCGAAAGAAAAAAATAAAGGGTTGTCTCTTCATACAGAACAATGATCCAACGGAAATTTTTCATTTAGCATCTATTATATTTTGAAATACAACCAGACAGTCAAATGGAATTTTTTTTTTTCTTAAATATAGTGTTAAAACTAAATTCTAAATTTTTTTTTCCTGTCGTTGCAACTCAATTTCTCATTGAGATGAAATAGCTGCATTCTTTTTCGTTTTCAATTACCGCGTCACAAGTCTCTTACATCTTATTCTGTATATTATTTTGTGTATTTGTAAGAAATTAACTTCAGTTTGTTTTTCACGGGGGAAAAATTTGACGTCTATTGTTATTTTAAAAGCAATTGAAATTAAGATCTCAAAAGCACTTATTTAATGCTCTGTAGATTTTTATATATGTTTCATACGGAGAGTTTAAATTACATTTTCAACTTTCTTATACAAAAAGTGGGTTTTTTCTCCTTTTCAACACATGATATTCTGGGTTTTATTTTCATAAAAAAACTTCTGAATATGCATCACGCTAATTTTGCATATATTTATCATTGTTGGAAAGTTGTTTTAAATTAATTATGTATATTATTGTGAAGCAGTTTCTAACATGTCGAGGATTTAACATTTGTCAGAACCATAATTGCCTTATTCATTTTTTATCCTTCTGTTCATAGTTATGTACTAAATTTTTTGTTGAAAAAGTTGCACACGTTTTCTTCTGTCTAATCACAAAACATTTTAAGATTTAACAACATATGTGGGTAGCTTTATTTAGTATCGAATTGTTAAATTTAATATTGTGTTCCCTGTGGTTTATTCAGCAGTTACATTTAGTTTACAACTTCCAGTTTGTAAATGTCCTAGGCAAAAGTTTTTTTTTGTTTTGATTTAGGCGTTACAAACTAGATTATTTTATGCTTAAAAATGTATGCACACACGTACTTATCTGTATAATCACAAGGCATTTTAGCATTTAATAGCATATATGTAGCAGTATTTAATATCGAATTGTTAAATTTAATATTGTGTTCTCTGGTTTATTCAGCAGTTACATCTGATTTATAATTTTGGTTTGTAACTGTCTTAGAAACATATGCGGGGTAGTTTAGCTGTAATGGGATATAGGGAACACTAAAACAAACAATTTTCGTTAATGAATATATATTCGCAGACGTGACCTTTTAGAGCTAGAGGGTGCTGTTTGACGACTCAGCAATTAGCTATTTTTCGCCACCACCATTCGTAACTTAAACTTCTTGCGAGCAACATGGAACAATTTAAGAATACTAAGCCGACATGCATCTAACGTATGCCAACAGAAACGGAAGAGCTTCTGTTAGATTATAGTTACTATCTTACAGACGCTGTTTCTATTGGCATCCTGACTCTCTAGATGCATATCAGCCGTACTACCCAGATTATCCAACCTATCCGAGGATGTGATCTAATGTATCTTTGGATGGCCGGGAGAGCCACCCAATTTAGACTGGAACCGATGGGGGTGACAAACACAGGGATTGTACCATCCTTCTCGTAGTGCATTATATCTCTGATGGATTTTTGAATATGCAGATTTATCGTATCCATACTCCGCGTAGATACGGGGATAAGTTTGGGCGGGGTCCCTGATCGAACAGGAGACTACGGCATATGACTCCCCCGTCATAACCACTGCACTGTCCCGGCCCAGGTGCATTCCAGACATCTCAGCATTCGTGAAATGCTCCGGTTCATACGTATTAAGTTCGCGCTATGGAGGACGATTGCAAAAAATAGCCAATTTTCAGGCCTCCCTACAGCGTCTCTTACACCAAATGCATGCATTAACGACATACATTCAGTAACGAAAAATGTTTGTTTTAATGTTCTGTTTCTCCTATTAAAATTTGTATAGAGAGTGTCGAATCACCCTCTATTTAGCTTTGATATATTCATTATTCACATGCTCATAATTATAGGATGGTGTATCTAGAAACAGTATTACATAATTTTCATCTAATTTTCATAGTTTTACAAGCAGATATATCAGAGGTTGTCCATGATTTAAAATATGTGCGTCTTCTAATGGCATTCTAAATCATGATGTTTAAAAAGAAAACATTAAAATATTTAATATAATCTCGTTGAAAAATTTTAAATGTACAATAATATTAGTTCTCGCTATACAGAATTAACTTCATGCAAATGTAAAGAATAAAACATCCTCATCCTGTTTGCAAACAAATTAAGTTTGGCCAACAACATGTGCCAAAATGAAGACGCTGAAATAGTATAAAAATATATTCGTGCACCTTCTTTAATCCAATTAATACAATCAATTAAATATAATCGGAAATATATGGAATTGATAAATCTACGCCAAAATAAAACAGAATCTTTAAGAAATTGAAAATAGCAATGATCTTGTTCTATTACCTGCTATAGTCTGATAAAACACAGTAGAATATTTTATAATATCTATTCTTTCTAGTTTTCTATTAATTTTCCAATTAATTCCAATATCTTCCCCCCCCCCCCAAATAAAAGCAATTTATTTAAATTGTTATACAAACAGTATATACTTTTCTTTAAATAAAGTTTCAGAAAATCGACTGCGTTCTAGGGAATCTATAATTTGTTTTTATTAAAATCTGGACAACCCCTGGACAAGGAAACTCAAAAGTTTCGATAAAGCAATTGACGATGATCCGCGCAATCAATCGTGAGCGAAATGATGACAACATTGTTTTGAGAAAATGAACATTAAAGACTAATATATATATATATATATATATATATATATATATATATATATATATATATATATATATATATGCACTTAGTCATTTAACTGAATAAGTGCACACTTGTTTGGCCATAATTACCATTCTAGTACGAATTTTTGCAAGATGTTTTTCTTTTTAACGCTGGTAAGATACATATCTATATGTAATATTTATGCATAAAGGAAAAACCGATTTTTGAAAATTAGAAAGGTGTATGTACCCTTAACGATTCAGAGAAATAAATAAAATGTCGTCTTCACATTTCTCATCTTTGTAGTTAACATTTGCCGTCATTTTAGTTTCGCAACTCTGCTTATGAATCTTGTTAGTCTAAAAACAATTACCAATTAAGGTGGCTTCAATATTCAACTAATTGATCTGCAAGGATATGACCGATAAATAGAAGGTATAATTTAGTAACTAGTCCTTTGTCAGTCGGCAGGTTTAGGGTCACCTACAGAATAGGTCGTAAAGTTGTCTAGTAGTCTTAAGTGACTGGGACGTATATCAGTCGGCCGCTGACGTTTATGGCGAAGAGCATTTATGCCGGGCATTGTGACCAGACGCATTTCTTTCACTGCTAAGTCGCGGCGCCTTAGAAAATCCAGCCGAACACAAAGGTCTTCTAAACCCATTATTGATGTTATTATTACGCATTCTTGTAAAACATGTCTCTAAATGGCTGTAATGTAAGTATCAATGTTACGAGCCATTTTGAATATACGTCATCATGCCTACATGATTAATTAAATTGTCAAATATAAGCATTGCACACAAAGAATAGCATGACCTAGCGAAGTTATTTTTAATTATTCTTTAGTAAATATCTTCTACTTAATTTATCTTAACTAAATATCTTTTACTTAATTTATCCAAACTAAATCTATCTACTTAATCTTAAGTTTGAGATGTATTATTATTAATTTGCCCTCCCTGTTCATATTATTCTAAGTATTTTCCACAAATTGTTAGAGAAGTATATGCATTTTTTAATTTTAGATATAAAGGGGGGAATATCTGTCTGTACACTGTAAAAAATTATTTAGATTTCTTTGTTACAAAGTTAAAATTCAAAAATTTCGTGTTCTTAAACAAAAACAAGAAACGGCTTAACAGAAGATTTCCAAGCACATACCTTCTACAAAAGAGGATTTCAAAATTCAATGCTCAGCTATGGCCGAATGGCTCACACTATAGTCTTCAAGCTTGTAAGTGCCTGGATTTGGGCACCTATAGGTATGGAATTTGCAAAAGTGCATACCTCATTAGTTTAACAGCATAAAAGTTATACATATAAATGTGTAAATACCAACTAGAGCAATCTGTCTCATAAAAATGTGCCTGTTTGTCTGCTTGTCTGGGCACATCTCGAACAAATTGGATCATACATTTTAATATTTATACGATTATTTCAATCCGTGATTGCAAAGAGATTATTGATTTTCACCCATGTTAAACCAAGGCAAGGCCTAAATTTTTCAAATATCGATTTTCGAATATTAAAAACAGTTAAGAATAATTATGTTAAACAATGTTAACCAAATGCACATTTTATATTAATTTTTTAAGATGATAATATTATTTGTGGGGCACTTATATACATCATTCTCAAGATGTATATCAGTGCCCCAGTGCTGCAGCTCTTTGATCTAAAATTAAAAAGAAAAGAAAAACGAAATATGTTCGAAAGTCATTCTTTAAAAACATCAAATATTTTAATTAAAAAGCTAGACTTATCTTAATTATATCCAATTATTCAAATTCTTATTAATTTCTTTCCACTACCCACAATACTTTTACATATAAACTTATAAACTCGATTTAATTTCCAATAATAAAGATCCATATAAAAATGCATACATTTCAAGTATAACGCGAAAAAGAGCAATCCACATTTTCTCATTAAGTAACGAAATCCTTTTTATCAATGTCAGTTTTAGGAGTAATCTGTCTTCCGGAACAATACTTTTCGACAGTTTCGGATAAGAAAGGTCTAGGGGACTGCTTAACGGATCCATTCTTAATGGTTGGAAGGTGATCTATTGGAACCCCGTTTAATTTCTTAAAAAATTCAGATCCCAGGAAGGAAAGGAAGTTGTCACTATATAATACGTTCTGGTAAGGCACTAATGCAAAAGCTATTGCGCTAAATTCACAGCTACATATTTATGTCGGTGATAGCATAGATATGTTAATCAGGTGATTTTAATGTTTTCTATCCGGAGATTCATTATTTAGAAACCAATCTCTTAGATTCAGACAAAGTTTACAGAATACATATCAAATATATGAAAATGTTTTATAACGTGTTTGTCACAAAGCCCGCCTGTCAGGGCACAGTGCAGCGACCATCATCGACGGACCGTTTCCGCGTTTGTTAATGCTTTGTAGTAACTAATAACTGCACTGGCAGCATATAAAAATATTCTGTGCCGTATCTTTGCAAACCTCTAATAACCAAGTAGTCACAAAGATCTCTACAGCATCCAACGTGAAAATGTTTGTGACCTTTATAGTAGTCACAAAGATCTCTATGGTAACCACAATAGGGGTGTTTAGAACTTTTGCAGTAACCAAGTACTTCCGAATAACTCTACGGTAACTTCCATAGAGGTTTCCGTGACTTCTATGAGTGCGCCTTCCGTTCAGTATGCGCCATACTTCATACTGCGATATAAGTGCAGTTAAATGTGGGAAAGGGGGGGGGGGTTCATCTATTGGCTGAACAATTACATTGAATCTTCATTGGATTCATATTTTATAAATAATATCTATCACTATAGCCGGCTATTCAATCTTCAATTCTTCCTCTTGGATATTCCAAATGCGCCTATGCAAGTTACTATAGAGGTTTAAACTATTGTGGCACATTGCGGCCTGTATAATTAACTATTATGTACTGAAGAGAACTAACAAACACGAAACGCATATGTCTATGCTGGACAGTTCATGGACATGCATATTTTAATATTGTCCGAGTTTCTTTAATTCTTTAATAAAAATACTGGATTGTCATTTATTTATCTACTATCGTTTCCTTTCTCTTATCAGTAATCTTCCTCACTTTCTGAAGATCATCTTCAACAGATCAGATATCTTTTTATCGTCAAGTTCTAAATCTTCCTCAGTCAAGATCTCTAACTCAGCTCAGCCTTTAGATTTTCTGATCCAAGGATGTAGATTTTTATTCTCACGTTGGATGGGGCAAAATTTAATGTCAATTCACATTTTGCTGGAGGTACTGTTAAATGAGCTCTTGAGTATATAGTAAATCTGGTCTAATCTAGTCTAATTTGAATAAATCTTTGATTGTGGAGTTACATTGGCCTCCCGCCCCCCTCCAATTCTTGAAATATGTTCATATCTGCAATAAAAGAAATACTTTTTCAATTTTAAATTGTATTCTGGATTAATTTTAAAGCATTATTTATGCTTCAAATTACGTTTAGATTAAAATTATTCAGTAAGTTGTTGGTTGTTGGCTGGCTATCGCTCATTAGCAGCCATTCCTATGCCCACATAACTAGCATGCAAAGTGTAGGCCGAGACGGTTAATTGCTCGCTCTTCATTACTAATTGAGTTGGTTAGGTTTTAGAGATTGCCATTAGATCACATAACTCAGTAAATTTATCACTTTAAAGAAAACTTTATAGATAACGTTAGAGAGTACAAGGTGAAGTAGGTACTCTGACAATCAGATTGTTTTTCAAATAGTTCTTGATATGTATTGTTTCTATTTAAGGCAGTTTGCGGCTGTATCAACAAAATTATATCAACTTTTAGGCGAAATTTCTTACCTACTTGATAAATAAAATAACATTTTCAACCCTTTTAATACCATTGGGGGTGTCTCGAATACATTTTTCAGAACAAATGTAGCTTATTTTACTATAAAATAATAATATTGTCTTAATTCGTGACTTTAAGTTATATATAAAATTTTAAGTTCATTTTGTCTTAGGACTGTGGGAATAAATCACAATAATAGCGGCGTGGTCTTTGTGGCCTCATAAATACGTACTGACAGTAGTTCCCAATTATCTAGCGATTACGGAGTCCTATTTATAAAAAATCAAGCCATAGAGACCCTGCTTTTAAAAGTTTTGAGATCTATGGCCGATCTCTACGAAACAATATTTTTCGTGAAAATATGGGGTAACTCTTAATATGTAAATGATTTTAGGTGAACTATGAATGGTACCGAAGACCACCAAGTGGGAAACACAGTTTCATTAAATAAAAGTAGTTGGTATTAAGAGAATTAAATCGGGAATATGTTCTGAGCTCTGACATAAGTGTTCAGTATGACAAATAATAAATGCATATTTAAATACATTTTTCTTCTTACTTATTAATTTTTATGTTGAAAATATACAGTTGAGTTTAAAAAACTTATTTAAAGATCAAATTTTTCTGTTAGATTTTTCATACTGAATATTCATAGAAGTTCTGCGACACTGAAATCTTTACCACAAACTTGACGGATCCTGATAAAATATATCTATGTGTAACTAGCGTATGTTTTTGAAGGGCCATTTCATGGGAATTTTGAGCTATGTGTTCTATATTCCCCTAATCACCCCTAAGGGTTTTAATCCGCCTATCTTTTTAGCATACTATATGTAAGGCCGTTAATCCTTAAGACTCGTGTCACAAAGTGTAGATCCCTGTAAAGCTTGCATCTCCAAATTCAAGTTAAAAAAACTCGTAAGGTAAATAGCGGTTACGAAATGGCAGGTAGAAGACAATTTTTAGCCCTGAGATATCCCTGTCAACCCCCCTAAACTTTCAGCCCCTTTTTGAGCCCCGGCTACGACAGCTGGGACTGTCATACTACTTGACAGGCGGAAGCGCCTATACTACCGAGAAACTGCCTAATGATGGAATAATGATTTAATCTGCGCTGGTTTTGCTTCACTGCTACGCTCCCCCCTTTCGAATTTTTTTCCTTCTTCTGTTTTACTTAAAGTTATCCTTTAATTCGCATACACAAAACAAAATGACGCTCTCATACAAGCCGCTTAACTGGTGTTGGCCACACGGGGAGGACACAAGTGCATATTTTGCCTCAGATAGTTCTTCAAGCGAGAAATGTCTGCTGTGAACTTTTTCCTTGGTATTAAGTTTCGGTGGGGCGAATTTCAAATAACAGTAACATATTGCTCAAAATATTGAGTGTAAAAAAGAATGGGTTTTCTAATTAAATAAAATGTTCTTTTATTTGTGTTTAATTTATTAAGTTTTGCATCAGTTTCCACTTTGGGTAAACTATAAAAATAGTGTTTACATAAAACTTTTCGTTTAAAATCTCAAACACTTTATAAATGTATTCTTATGAAAGTCTAGAAACACACCAATAACTTCAAAATTAAAAGTCGTCTCGTACATGCTTTAGGTTCATCTAGTTAGTGTAAAGTAACCATCCCCCATCGAATAAGAGTGATTTTGCATTTTGCATTTTGTGAAATTTTGCATCCAAAACAAAATTTTTGATATCTGATTATACTTCAGGAACAATTATTTTAAACCTCAATAACTTATATAAATTATATAAGTTTATTGAGGTATAATTATTATATAATGTACACATATATAATAATTATAGTACACATTATATTAATATATATTAAAAGTACACATATAAAATAAAGTACACATTTCTATTTTATGCAATGTTGCCCTTAGCTTTCACAAAATTTTCGAAATCTCAACAACATAACCTCCTACAAAATTATCTTTCCAACTTTCCAACAGAAAAAGTGAAATATTTTGGTTCACTTTAAAGATGTCAAAAAATCATATTTATGACTAAAATGACTTTAAAATTGTCTATTTTTGGAACCTGATACGTTTTGGGCTTTTACCCCAGTAATTATAGGAATTTTCAGGAGGGTTGTTTTAAAATGTTAAAAAAATTTCCGTTCTCATATATGTATTTTAAAAAATCGAAATGTTTTAAGGTTTAACAATCTTATGTCTCCTTAATACTGAGGTGCTCCTTGCAAGAATTATATATCGTACAGGTGGTCTCTGAAAGAATTAAATGTAATTCTGGTAGCCCTTATTACTAAAAGTGTTTTCGGATCTCTGGAATAGAGCTACCTAAACTTTGCGTCAAAAGTTCAGACCAAGTTACGTATCAGTTTTAACCGAAACGTTTTAGAGAAAGACATATATGCAAATATACATGTATGCATGTATACGTACATACATACATACATACAGACATACAGTGCTGCTAAAAGATTTGCATCACCTCGAAAAATTCAGTATTTTCAAAATAAATATTTTATATAGCGTAACAAATGCCAATGTCACATCATATTTTTGTGCATTGACCTTTACATGAAACTTTCAAGTGTCACCGCCTTCTAGCCATTATTAGGGAGAGTAGACTTTACTCCCTATCATTGAAAAAATTTAACAAAATATTTTTCTATTAAGAAAAACTCTGTATTATTAAATATTTAATAAAATAAGAATGCCATATATTTATCTTTATTATTAAATATTTAATAAAATAGGGCCAAATATTTCTCATTATTCCAAAATATTTCACATAGACTTGCCTGCTAACGGCTGTACCGTGCTGAAAAACACCGGTTCTCGTTAGATCACCGAAGTCAAGCAGCATCGGGCGCGGTTAGTACTTGGTGGGTGACCACCTGGGAACACCGCATGCTGTTGTCACATCTTGGGTGCGGTATCCCCGTGGTTTGCGCGCTAGATTTGCACGCTGCCACAACTGCCGCCGTGTTCATGCGGAGTACGATCACGTTAAACATGTGGGTCCGTAAGTCCTTCCGAGAGGTTGGTGGTAGGGGAAGGAGGGTACGGTCCCTGTGGATGCCTCGCCCACTGGGTTCCGGTCTAAATTGGGTGGCACTTCCCGGCCGTCCAAACAGTTACCTTACATCTTTCTGGTAGGTCGGACGGTCTGGGTCTCAACAACAACAACATAGACTTGCCTCCGGCCGTCCAAATGGTTGCTCGAGTCCTTAGGATGAGTCGGACGGCCTGGGTCTTCAACATAGACTTGCATCTCCTGCCGTCCAAACAGCTGTTCATGTCTTAGGACTAGTCGGACGGTCTGGGTCTTCCACATAGACTTGCCTTCGGCCGTCTAAATAGCTGCTCTAGTCCTTGGGAGAGTCAGACGGTCTGGGTCTTCAACATAGACTTGCCTGTATAAATAATGTTTATGCATTACTGCATATCCTCCTCTTTAATGTTATTGTCCCAATCAATATTAAACACTTTAAATATCACTTTAAATGCATTACTGGCCTTTACTCCATCAAAATCATGGAAATATATGTGTAAAGCAATTTTTTAACATCGTTGTATATACATACGTATTATGTTGTGAATAATAAATTTTGGAAACTTGTAAAAAATATATGCAATAAAGTAAATAAATCTACTTACCTTACTATCAAGTTACTTATGTATGTCCTGCAAAATGGACATTGCCACCACTGGAAAATGTTCATTGCCACGACTGGAAAATGTTCAAGAAATCATTGTTGTACACTTTTTCATCTACAAGCAAAATGTAATTAAAATAATACGTGTACATACAAATGAGAATATATACAATCAGGAAACACACATAAGTAAAAGAATCCACACTACAACCATTCTCTATACAAAATACTTTACCTTCAAATTTCTAAACGTATAATTTTACAAACCCTGTGTTCTTCTATGCCACAAAGTCATTCTAAACAAATAAGTGTTCCGAAATTTATTTATATCCATGAGTGGTTTTTTAACGAATCAGATTGGATTGTCGAAATCCTGTCGTGGAACATTTTCCAACTTTCATCAGCCGCTTATCTCTGCGTGGGACATCATAGCGCACCCACGGAGTTTTAAGTAAATGGAACTCTGGAGACGTTCGTTAAGAACTTGCAGTGAATAATGTTCTTAAAAATCACGCAAGAACAACGAGATTTAAAACATGACTTGGTGGGTCAGGGGTCGCCGACTGCTATCTAGACGGCGCTAAAAGTGAGTTAACATCCCTTTCTGTTTCTCCGAATAGAAAGATTGTAAATAATGGATATCTTAGCGAGCATTCGAACCATTATATTTCAGCTTCCAGATCGACAAAATAATTCGAAAATTTAGATAATTCGATTTAGAGGTGAAGTTGCAAAGTTATTAAAAACATCTTACACCACGTTGCCTTTCACAAATAACAATTAAAACTTGTTATCAACAACTTTGATAGGTGTCACATTTAGTGACAACTTAGGCATTGAGAACGCGTGAAGAATGGCTAAATGGCTAGTTTGTTAATATGTAGTAATAGTTTTGCGTTGGACACATCAGATTTCTTTTATAAATATATGTTTTCATAAGCTTTCTGGTGTAATTCTTTGCCAATGCCTACATAGCACTAAAGCGTGAATAATGCTTTCCAACATGTATTACAAACACACTAATGCTTCCCTAAATCATCTTTTTGATACCTTCACTGAAGATAAATTGCATGTTTTTACGAACGCGTTTGACTTAAATTGTTAATGGTCTGCGAAACATCTTAAAATAAAGATAAACTGTAACTTCGGAAATAAGGTTCAGTAACTCCAAAAGAGAAAGAAAAAAGAATAAAAACTGCCTAAAAAGATACAGAGGGAATTGCATTATATAAATATTAACCCTAAGCTTGTTTTCCATCTGTTACGTTTTTCATATGGTTGCTATAATATTGTCTATCTACAGATCTCTGTGTTTTGTAAAGTTTGGGGAAACCGCTATTTTTATATACACAATGTGGATTGAATATAGAAAATAGACAATGCTTAGGCGTTACAAACTTTCTCTAGTGATCTTTGGCATAAATAACATTTGTTCGTTTTGCTAATATTTTAAAATATTCGTCTTCATATCCAGAGGTCCAAATTTGTTAATGCAACAATATTCATGTGCCATATTGAAGGGATTACGCTGAGTTTCTATTTACACAATGCGGAGATAAGAGTCAGACAAAGCATAGAAGTTTCTAACTTTCCATAGCAAACTTTTACATAAATACAATTTTTTGTTTAAAATTAATTATTTCACCCACGCTTAAGCGTTATAGATGACTAGTGGTCACTATATGTGAAATCTACACATTTTATAATATCTATCAGATAAATCTACACATTTAATATCTGTACAAATAAATCTACATATTTAATATCTGCACATTGCTGATAACCAGTTTCAATTGTTGGCAGCGAAAGGATACCAATTGTGTATTTATTGTTTTTGAGAGGCAAAGTGGTATAAGTTCTTCTTTGAAAATGTGTTTGTATTGTCACTCTTACTTTGAATGTTTAAAATTTTTGATATTTTCTTTGATCTGGAAGTTGAGACCGATCGAATGAAACCAAAACTGAGATTCTAGATCGAGTGGAAGCGATCGATCATTTTGAAAGTCGTTTTGAATTTTATAACTATTTCATTTAATCGTCACACCTAACTCAAATTCTCGGAATATTGGATCTTTTTCGTTGAGAAGGAAGACGGAATGAATCTGAGACGGAATGAGCGAGATCAAAACCAAGGTTCTGGCTAGAGTAGAAATTCTTGGTAATTAAGTAAAGTTAATTCGAATTCCTTCCATTATCTCACCCCTAACTCGAATTTTTAAAATTTTAGATTTTTCCTTGGTTTTTAAATTGAAATGCATCGAATGACATCAAAATCAAGATTCAAGCTATAGTGGAAGTGCTCGATAATTTTGATACATCACCCTCTCACTCGGTCAGTCAGTCAGTCAGTCCATATTATACAAATATTTATCATCATATCCAGGGGTCCAAATCCAGGGGTTTATTTTCTCACTATGTTTTTCCTCATTATCTCACCCCTAACTCGATTTTTTAAAATTTTAGATCTTTCCTTGGTTTTGAAATTGAAATGCATCGAATGACATCAAAATCAAGATTCAAGCTATAGTGGAAGTGCTCGATAATTTTGATACATCACCCCCTCACCCACAGTCAATCAGTTCCTATTATACATATATTTATCTTTATATCCAGGGTGCGAAATCCAGGGGTTTATTTTCACACTATGTTTTTCCTCATTATCTCACCCCTAACTCGATTTTTTAAAATTTTTGATCTTTCCTTGGTTTTGAAATTGAAATGCATCGAATGACATCAAAATCAAGATTCAAGCTATAGTGGAAGTGCTCGATAATTTTGATACATCACCCTCTCACTCAGTCAGTCAGTCAGTCAGTCCATATTATACAAATATTTATCATCATATCCAGGGGTCCAAATCCAGGGGTTTATTTTCTCACTATGTTTTTCCTCATTATCTCACCCCTAACTCGATTTTTTAAAATTTTTTATCTTTCCTTGGTTTTGAAATTGAAATGCATCGAATGACATCAAAATCAAGATTCAAGCTATAGTGGAAGTGCTCGATAATTTTGATACATCACCCCCTCACCCACAGTCAATCAGTTCCTATTATACATATATTTATCTTTATATCCAGGGTGCGAAATCCAGGGGTTTATTTTCACACTATGTTTTTCCTCATTATCTCACCCCTAACTCGATTTTTTAAAATTTTTGATCTTTCCTTGGTTTTGAAATTGAAATGCATCGAATGACATCAAAATCAAGATTCAAGCTATAGTGGAAGTGCTCGATAATTTTGATACATCACCCTCTCACTCAGTCAGTCAGTCAGTCAGTCCATATTATACAAATATTTATCATCATATCCAGGGGTCCAAATCCAGGGGTTTATTTTCTCACTATGTTTTTCCTCATTATCTCACCCCTAACTCGATTTTTTAAAATTTTTGATCTTTCCTTGGTTTTGAAATTGAAATGCATCGAATGACATCAAAATCAAGATTCAAGCTATAGTGGAAGTGCTCGATAATTTTGATACATCACCTTCTCACTCAGTCAGTCAGTCAGTCAGTCCATATTATACAAATATTTATCATCATATCCAGGGGTCCAAATCCAGGGGTTTATTTTCTCACTATGTTTTTCCTCATTATCTCACCCCTAACTCGATTTTTTAAAATTTTTGATCTTTCCTTGGTTTTGAAATTGAAATGCATCGAATGACATCAAAATCAAGATTCAAGCTATAGTGGAAGTGCTCGATAATTTTGATACATCACCTTCTCACTCAGTCAGTCAGTCAGTCAGTCCATATTATACAAATATTTATCATCATATCCAGGGGTCCAAATCCAGGGGTTTATTTTCTCACTATGTTTTTCCTCATTATCTCACCCCTAACTCGATTTTTTAAAATTTTTGATCTTTCCTTGGTTTTGAAATTGAAATGCATCGAATGACATCAAAATCAAGATTCAAGCTATAGTGGAAGTGCTCGATAATTTTGATACATCACCTTCTCACTCAGTCAGTCAGTCAGTCAGTCCATATTATACAAATATTTATCATCATATCCAGGGGTCCAAATCCAGGGGTTTATTTTCTCACTATGTTTTTCCTCATTATCTCACCCCTAACTCGATTTTTTAAAATTTTTGATCTTTCCTTGGTTTTGAAATTGAAATGCATCGAATGACATCAAAATCAAGATTCAAGCTATAGTGGAAGTGCTCGATAATTTTGATACATCACCTTCTCACTCAGTCAGTCAGTCAGTCAGTCCATATTATACAAATATTTATCATCATATCCAGGGGTCCAAATCCAGGGGTTTATTTTCTCACTATGTTTTTCCTCATTATCTCACCCCTAACTCGAT
This sequence comes from Amaurobius ferox, assembly GCA_951213105.1. Classification (NCBI taxonomy): domain Eukaryota; kingdom Metazoa; phylum Arthropoda; class Arachnida; order Araneae; family Amaurobiidae; genus Amaurobius; species Amaurobius ferox. The sequence continues at coordinate 110,236,482 of OX578141.1, read as the reverse complement.
TTTTTAAAATTTTTGATCTTTCCTTGGTTTTGAAATTGAAATGCATCGAATGACATCAAAATCAAGATTCAAGCTATAGTGGAAGTGCTCGATAATTTTGATACATCACCCTCTCACTCAGTCAGTCAGTCAGTCAGTCCATATTATACAAATATTTATCATCATATCCAGGGGTCCAAATCCAGGGGTTTATTTTCTCACTATGTTTTTCCTCATTATCTCACCCCTAACTCGATTTTTTAAAATTTTTGATCTTTCCTTGGTTTTGAAATTGAAATGCATCGAATGACATCAAAATTAAGATTCAAGCTATAGTGGAAGTGCTCGATAATTTTGATACAACACCCCCTCACCCACAGTCAATCAGTTCCTATTATACATATATTTATCTTTATATCCAGGGTGCGAAATCCAGGGGTTTATTTTCACACTATGTTTTTTCTCATTGCGTGCAGACGATTTTCATTCAATGCATCCAATTTAAATAATGAATAAATTGACATAAAAGTAAATTTTATAAATAACAGGTATCATATTTTTGAATGTTTTATATTAATTATGGTTTTGGTGTATAAGATTCCGGGAATTTTTTATATTTTCAATTTCTTATCTCATCTATTTTATTTTGGCTAAGCTTTTCCAAATTCACATATTTTCTTTTGTGTTTAACATATTGTTGCAACAGAAACAAATTGCGCGGGTACAAATTTTACTACCATTTTAACTTTCTTATTTAGGTGTATGTGTATCAAATTTCCAATTTTTTTTGTACATTGGTGTACAAACAGTACAATGTTGTCTTATTCTTCAGATTTGAAAGTGCAGATATTTTTTTAATAATAAAAACAGGAATTTTATTCATACTTTTTAAGGAAATGAAATTTAATATTTTAATAAATTAAGATCAATATCTTATAGAACATTATTTGAATTCTCCTATTTTTAATCACGAACAACGCCGGGCATATCTGCTAGTAATACTATAGTATGATATTCTACCGTATGAAAATGACAGGGCCGTTGTACTACAGATTTATTTTGGGAATTCTCAAACTTATTTGTTATTAAGAGTAGCCGCTTTTTTGCGTGGTCTAATAATCTGATCATCCTTTATTACATTAAATTGTGTACGGTAAGATGTGGAAAGCGACAACATTTTTGCTTTTGTTACTAATAGAGCATCTAATAGCTTCATGGTTGAATAACACTACTGCGACATCGCAACCACGTTATTCTTATATCAAGCACTAATTGGAATAAAACTTTGTTTAACTGCCTGATATCTCCATTATTCTGAACAATCAGAGCGTTTGAACTTATATTTGTACCGCTTTTTGATTTCGAAATTTGATACTGTCTTCAAATACTGAAGTTAGGAGCTGATTACTGACTGTAAAATTCCTCATAAAAAAAAGTTTTACAACTATTGTTTGTGTTTCTTGTCCGAATCGTTATTAGTTTTTTTATCTAGAAATTGATACCGTATTCTACATAAATGTTTGTATTTTTACTTCGGCAGAAGCTTTAAATTGTGTATGAAATAAGCCATTGTTATAGTACCAGTGGAGCATGGAGAATGAAAAGAGTATATATAATATTGAATGATTATTTACGTAGTTTTGTTATGCTCCGGAGAACGAGGTTTTCAATCAAATCTTACAATGCTTTCTGATAAATTTCCAAATTTAGGTAGACAAATTTTACTACATATTTAATGCTGGCTTTGCAATTATGTGCTGATAGTAATCTTTTTTTTCCCTAAATGGTTTATTCTTGCATTCATTGTGGTTTATTCGTGATCGCACTTTTATTTGATCTGCCTTTAACTATTTTACGTTAATAATTAATTTAAAAAGAAATTATAAATTTTAGAAATTATTGATAATTTTGTAGCTAATTTGTAAAATTAAAAAAAAACTTTTTAACTCTTCTAATCAACCCTTATTTAACTTTCTGATCTTCTAGAGCGACGTTTCTCAAAGTGTATTCCGCGGAATACTGGGGTTCCGCGACAGTGTTCCAGGGGTTTCACGACGTGATATTCACCTAAGAAATCAAGAGGCATAAAGTACGAAAAATGTGGAATTTAGAGTAACATTTCTTCTCCCACATAGTTGCCTTTACAGAATATACTTTCTCTATACTTTCTGTATACTAGATTCTTTGATATAAGATTATATCTTCATATTAGCTTGATTGATTCCAACGAGTCCTAATTTCGATGTTAAAATAACGCTAATTAGTACATTTTGCAATAGAAATGTCAAATACTTGGAGTACTTATATTTCGGGGTACTTATTAACTTTTTCGGAATCTTTCGGATGATCGACCAAATAGCCACCCTACCTTCGGGTAGGTCGGCTATTACCTTCAGGTAGATCGGCTATTACATTCGGGTAGGTTGGCTATTACCTTCGGTTAGGTCGGCTATTATATTCGGGTAGGTCTGTTTGGTCGGATTGTCGTAATTAACGTGTTTTAGAATAAAACGTATTTTAGAATTCTGCTTTTATATATTAAAGTGGTGCAAAAAGGAACTAATTATAACCATAAACCTGTTTTTTTAAACTTGGCAAGCCAGTGAAAAAAGTATATAAATCCTTTAAATCGTCGTCAAGTTATAAACGGTCATACCAGGCAGATATGCAAACAGAAATAAGTTTTTAATTCTCCTCATTCTGCACTTCGCTGTAAGATCATAAAACTTATACCAGAATATTTTCTGAATTATTCTAGATAAGTCTCATTGCTTTAAGAAATCACTAAAATCCGTCGCATGGTTCAGGAAATTTTTAAGTTCGAAGTGGGTATTGCAATTTCCCCCTTTTATATGTTAGATTAAGTGCATTTTGAATGCTAAACTTACACTAAATTTTACCTATGTATTTCACCAGTGTAAGCTATCAAAACGCTAAATATATTTTAATAACGTTCAATTTACCATTGTAAATGTTAAAAGAACACCACGAACACCACATCTATTTCTTTTCTAATATATGAGGATTTTTGTTTCCCCTGAGATATTCACATCTCCAAAGCTAATTTATAAAAAAGTAATCCTTCGAAAATGAATTTGAATTTTTTAATGTAAAATTTTGAATGTAAAAAATTTGGCAATACCCTAAAATTATATTTGGATAAATCATCTTTTTTCTAGCCACTGTGATTTAAGATAAATTATAGACATCTGGTTCAAACTCTTCAATTATGGTTCAAATAGGAACGAGCTGTAGCTTCATCAAACGGGAGAAACTATAACAGAAACACCACATTTCCGTTGAAAGCAACATCGGTAGCAATTTATTTATAACATTAAAGTGATATTTGCTCTGTGAGCTATCTTAACGGAGTTTTAAAAGTGCAAATAATTATCTTTAATACGCAAAACCTCTCAATACTACGGACTTCGTTTCATTAATCTAATATAAAATTGTAAATGTAGATGCTCCCCAAAACAGCTAGGTTCTAAAAGGGGGGGGGGCAGAAATTTCCTGTCTCAACTTATCACATTGTTATTGTAACATAAACCACCGTTATTTTAACCTAAGGCATTGTAAGTTTAATTGGAAATTTTCGTCGTACCCCCTTTTAAAAGCTTTTATTTAACTTGTCATGACCAATGTGTGGGTGTCTGTCTGTTTCAACTCCTTTGATAGTATATTTAACTTACTTTTTTACGTCTTAGAGAACTGAAATTTGGTACACTGCTTAATCTAGTAGAACATTTTAATTTACTAAATTTTTTAATTTTTTTTGGGGGGGAGGGGGTCCTATAAATCTAGAACCTGCAAGATATAGGTATAGATATAGAATATAGGTATAGATATAGGGTATAGGTATAGTGCTTAAAATAATTTCTGTAATATAGTGTCGTATAGTACCCCTCCCCAAGTCACTACCGTGAGACTTGAAGTACATGAAGATTAAATTTTGTATTCCTATATCCATACGGTTCATATATGCTTTATACTAAGCTATTTTTACGTTAAATAATAATATAGTTCAGAAAACAGAAATGTCTATAATATTGAAGCCCAGGCACTCAAATTACCTAAAACATTCCCCTATGTTGACCATTTAGTACAGAAGTATATTTTAATGCTCCTAAATAAGATATATCCTCCGTTTATATATAAATCTCAATTTTCCACTCGATTGACATTTGACCAATTGGCCATTTATCAATTCCTCAAAGGACTGATGTGGTACTACATAAATATTTGATATCAGTGTACTTTTACTCAATTTTGCAGCGCTCAAATAAAATACTATATATATTTCACCGTAGAGAAAAAAAATCCAAACTGATTTTCTCCACCCCCTCCGTTGGGTTCCTTAAAAATATATCCTTGTTCACTCCCGTATGAAAAAAAAACGACTTAAAAAGTTGTAAGCGAAAACGAAAAGCAATGTCGAGATTAGGTCAGCTTCCCTCCCCCCTTAGTATCTCTCACTCTGGAGTTTTTATTCCCAGTTGATTCTGTAACATGGCTACTTTAGTCTTAAGTGGAGGAACTGACCGATTCCCGCGTTACCAGCGACGCTCGGCCGCGGTGATCTCTCCGGAGACCTGCCGGGAGAGATTTCTCGATTCACCGTCGATGGACGATCGGCGATCTTTGGACTAGGGGCTTGCACTTCCTTGCATTCTCCTTTATCGGCGATTTCGTTTTATTTTGGCTTCTATCAGGATCCACTTTATTTGCTTGTTGAGGAATCAGTAGCAGTACTTAAACTGCAAGAGAAAAAAATGTTTCGGGTTCTTAGGATTGTTTTTTCCCGGGAGAATTATGTTTTTAGGTCTCCAGCATTGCCCTGTGTGAAATGTTTCAGATTATTATGCATCTTTTATACTATTTTCATTTAAAAGCCGTGAATGTTTAGGTGGTTTTTAAAAAATATATTAAATTTGTGGAGATATGCAATAAGATTTATTAATGTTTGGACTGTAGACAATTTTTGGTACCTTGTTGACATTTTATCTTGAACAGCTGATTAACAGAAATAAATACAATACTTAACTAGCACCAAACATAAATTCCAGGATTTTCCTGAAAATCCTACATAGCTCATGCTTCTACCTCTTTTTATAGTATATATTTATCTCTATAATCCTATTTTCTCTTTTAATAATCCTTATATATAGAGATCGTTAAAATGTATTTTTAACAATTAACTATGTTATAATTATGCCAGCTGATTAACTATACTATATTAGCTAACTAGCAGTATATTTGTTCTTCGTATGGAATATATAATATAAAAGAACTTAAAATTCTGCACATTCCTATATGGCATTGTTATTCAAAACATTCAATTAAATATTTAATTTTAGTCTGATAAATTGGGGTATAAGACTCGCTGTTCTCGATATACAGTATTATCTTTACAAACAGATTTGAAGAATAAAACATCCTGACCCCATTTGTAAACAAATTTACAGAAAAATGAAATTGGATCAATATATACTGAAATGAAAACTCTGAAATGGCATTAGAAGATATGCCACTACCATATCTATTTCTTCATTATTTAAGTCGAAAAAATATTAATAAAAGTCATCTGGCGAATAAACGTATTGGATTTAATTACAATTCTAAGCAACTTTCTTCAAATGAATTTCCATAAAATATATCGTAAACATACATTATGCAGACGATATATTTTCTGCAAATTTCTATGAGAGGTTCGTTTTTTATTAATATCTCGACAACTTCTAGTCTTAGAAACTCGAAACATGGTCTGAATTTTAAGTGGGGCTATTCCAAGGCTATCCACAAAATTTCGTGAAAATCGGTGCAGTCGGTCTCCCATAATGAGACAAACACACACAGACACAGACAGATTTTCAACTTTATATAGATAAACGATGCTCGGATAAAGCCTATAGTTATTAATAACACGATCTTTTTGGAGTATAGAAAAATCATTTTGTTGTATATTACTCAGTGAATGCTTTAATACAGTACTTAGTACAGTGCAGTACTCTAGATTTTGTCATAGAACTAGAAATGGATGCTTATACTCCCCTTTACGAACTTATACTCAGATAGGTCAAACCAACTACGAAAGTTCTTTATAATTTAACAGAATTAAAAAAACTTATCTCACACAAATCTCGGTATTCCATAACATGCTGGATGCTCAGGCACCATAAAAACTGAAATGTTTTTTAAACAACCCATAAAATTCGCGAGATAGTGCAAACCGGATATTTCACTAAAAGATCCTAAAAGAGAAATGAAATTAACTTTTGGTCGCAGATGTAAATTGAAATAGGAGAAATAATCAGCAAATAAAGAAAAATTTGGCTATGTTAGCTTTTTATACGGCTCCACCTAATCAAAATAATGTCAATTAGTAAAATTTGTACAGCGCTTGATCAGAGCTAAAGCAATTTACCCGATACCTTTTGATGAAAATTTCGCTGAGATATCGAAAATTGAAATTCATGACTTATTCCATTATACCGGAACTGCAAGTGTGGATATTTAACTTCGTCTAAAAGTTAATCTAGTGAACATCTACAAATCTGTTAAAAGTAGGAAAATCACCAATTAAAACTTTTTATCAGTTAGTTTTGAACAATTTATTTGTTGCTCGTCTCTTGCAATGGAACGAAAAATGCCTTATACCATAACAATAATTTGAATATCGCAGCAAATTTTTCATTAAAAGGTACCGGTAAATTTCTTTCAATGTAATTAAGCGTGACAGTACATTTTACTATTTAAAATTTTATTTTAATTAGGGGACCGTATAAAAAGTTAAATTTAACTTTTTTAGGGAATTAGAAGTTCCTGGGGGTGCAATTATCATAGCTAAATTCTCCTTTGTTGATTATTTTAATATTTCACTTTACTCCTACTGCCAACCTTTCAGTTATTATTCCTTCCAGAAGCACCCGGTATATCAGACACTATTAAAGATATTAAAAAATGTTTTGCAAATACAGTTTCGCTATTCCTTTGACTACCTTAACGAAAAGGCAAAAGGTTAGAAAAGGGGATAAGTAAACAAGTAAAAATGCAATTTAGCACAACACACAAACAAAGAATTAAATCTATGGACTAGTTTAAAAGAATAACTACGTGATACCTATTCTAAATGCAACGATTATGTAAATATCGTAATAATATTAATCTTTCACATGGACTGTTAAAAAAAGTAACCAACAGTTAAAAACATTATCCTAACTTTAAATGAGTTTAACCTGGGGATTATCGTTTAAATGAATAAATTTAATCGTGGCCTACTAGGATATGAGTTCTAATTACATAGCCTATTTTAAGTAATTTTAATCCCTCATTCTAGGTCATTATATAGGAAATCCCGCATATAGCAAAGTCACGAGGACCAAGAAGGAATTCGTTATAACACTTATTTGCAATAACCGATACAGTTTAGATATGAGTTCATCCATAAGAATAACACACCTTCCTGCACATTGTGGTATTGTGAAACCGACAATCATTATAGCGAGGATGAAATGCATTACTTCTTTATTTACGTTAAAAAAATCTATAACATTCTTTTTAACATTTGAATCAAAACACATTTGCATAGCAGTATTTTTGTTGTATCTGAATTGTCACTGTAATTAAAAGTTGTGGGCTTCGAAATAGTCACGCAAATTTTGGACCATCTCAACAGCCATTTTTGATATTGTCCTTCCTCTTTTTATATCAATTTTCTTCGTCTTCGAATTCATAAGACGTATTATTATTAGCAACCATAACAATAATGGCGTTATCGACGTTACATTGGGTGAAACGAAAGATAATGTTATGTCGTACAACTAACCTATGTTCATTGTAGGAGCAGCACAATTATCAATAAAAAGCAGTAATATATGAATATATATGTATGTGTGTGTGTGTGTGTTTGTGTGTGTGTGTAGAAGAAAGAGACAGAGGTCTTGAATATAAAGTTCGAAAATCTGTGATCGCTCGAATGATTTTCTAGGAAATTATACGATGGATACCAATTATGGAATTCTCAGTTTGCTACGACATTTGTGCCAAAGTCGGAAAAAAACAGGCGCAGAAAAGCGGCTTTCCATGGAGCAAAGGCGGATTTTTTTTCGCAGTTTGTCTCCAGTTACACTTCGTCGTGCGTAGCGCTGCATTTTTTGCATTTGCTGTCACTTTGACTGCCTTTGCTACAAAGTTGCAAACTCGATTTCGTTCTTTTGTTCATTTATTTCGTTGGTTCTTTAACCTCGGTAAGTTCTTGTTGTTTAGGGATGAGGTTGGACCTACTCTTCACATAGATTGACCTCCCACAAAAAAGATACGAAGAGCAATTGCCGAGCATGAATTTCTATTTTTCCGAACCTTTCAGGGATGAAACAGACTCTTTTCATAAACTGTACTATCTTTCTTTCCATTACGCCATGATCTTTTGAAACATCCATCAGATGTCATATTTATACAGAAACACACGTAAATATTCAGCCCTTTTAAAATAAATTTCAGCTTGCTTTACTGTATCTGCTCTCGGACCGCCCGTAGAATTTTTTTTTTTTCAGTTAGGACAGCATATCACTTCATTTACGTAAAAAATACCTTGTCGATATCGTATATGTACATTCATAACGTTTCTATCAGTACCGGATTGAAAATGAAATGCTGTGTTTTACAAACTTTTCTTGAAATTATTCATATAAAAATGCATTAAAAATAATTTAAATTAACTGAAGAGTGTTGTTGTTGAGACCCAGACCGTCCGACCTACCAGAAAGGTGTAAGGTAACAGTTTAGACGGGCGGGAAGTGCCACCCAATTTAGACCGGAACCCAGTGGGGGAGGCATCCACAGGGACCGTACCCTCCTTCCCCTACCACCAACCTCTCGGAAGGACTTATGGACCCACATGTTTAACGTGATCATACTCCGCATGAACACGGCAGCAGTTGTGGCAGCGTGCAAATCCAGCGCGCAAACCACAGGGTTACCGCACCCGAAATGTGCCAACAGCACGCGGTGTTCCCAGGTGGTCACCCACCCAAGTACTAACCGCGCCCGATGCTGCTTGACTTCGGTGATCTAACAAGAACCGGTGTTTTCAGCACGGTAGAGCCGTTGACTCTAACTGAAGAGTGTTGTTGTTGTTGAGACCCAGACCGTCCGACCTACCAGAAAGGTGTAAGGTAACTGTTTGGACGGTCGGGAAGTGCCACCCAATTTAGACCGGAACCCAGTGGGGGAGGCATCCACAGGGACCGTACCCTCCTTCCCTTACCACCAACCTCTCGGAAGGACTTACGGACCCACATGTTTAACGTGATCGTACTCCGCATGAACACGGCGGCAGTTGTGGCAGCGTGCAAATCCAGCGCGCAAATCACCGGGCTACCGCGCCCGAAATGTGCCAACAGCACGCGGTGTTCCCAGGTGGTCTTACACTACTGCAGCAAAAGGAGTTTCATTTCAACAAAATTTTCTCCACTTCCTTTGGGGGGAAGGGGGAATTAGAAATCCAGCGCCATCAGTTTCTGCTTTGTGATTGATAATATAAGTGCTGTTGTTGTTGAGACCCAGACCGTCCGACTTACCAGAAAGGTGTAAGGTAACTGTATGGACGGCCGGGAAGTGCCACCCAATTTAGACCGGAACCCAGTGGGGGAGGCATCCACAGGGACCGTACCCTCCTTCCCCTACCACCAACCTCTCGGAAGGACTTACGGACCCACATGTTTAACGTGATCGTACTCCGCATGAACACGGCGGCATTTGTGGTAGCGTGCAAATCTAGTGCGCAAACCACGGGGATACCGCACCCGAGATGGCCAACAGCACGCGGTGTTCCGAGGTGGTCACCCACCAAGTACTAACCGCGCCCGATGCTGCTTGACTTCGGTGATCTAACGAGAACCGGTGTTATCAGCACGGTACGGCCGTTGGCCTTCAACTGAAGAGTGTTGTTGTTGAAACCCAGACCGTCCGACCTACCAGAAAGGTGTAAGGTAACTGTTTGGACGGTCGGGAAGTGCCACCCAATTTAGACCGGAACCCAGTGGGGGAGGCATCCACAGGGACCGTACCCTCCTTCCCCTACCACCAACCTCTCGGAAGGACTTTCGTACCCACATGTTTAACGTGATCGTACTCCGCATGAACACGGCAACTGAAGAGTGTGGCACAACTCGACTTTCTCATATCAGGCTCCATTTTTAAGTAGCTGGCGATTTTTTTCAGCAAATTCTGCAATAAAAATTTGAAAAATCTGTATCGTTGGTCAAAATGATCACAATTATAGCAGGTTACACTCTTCATTTTAATTGGCTTGAAAAGATCTTTCGATTAATACCGAGTTTAACAGTGTTCCCAAAAAAGGGAGCAAATGGCGTCACGAACATAATTAACCTTTTTTTTTATATATAATTATGTCAAATTTTATCCTACTCTGCCACGTTAAGAAAATATAAAATTTCGAACAAATTCGCTCGAATTAGTTTTCGCTGGAATTTTAAATCCTATCTAGTTTTACACTTTTCGATAACATAGACTAATTTCGTGAAATTCCATTAATATTTGTGGCAGCTATCTTGTGCACAAGAGATTGACCACAGACAGACAGACAGACAGACATTACTCTAAAATAGTCAAAGCGCGTTCAGGTAGGTCCTAAAACATACATTAGCATCAAAATCTAGAAATCGAAAATTTTCATGAAAACAATATTTTCCCTATACTACCATATTCTATTACACGGGAAAGTAAAAATCATGTTTTCAAACTGGGAACATGTCTACCAAATTGATGAAGTGGATATCAGAAATATAACTGTGCAATCTGCAAATAAATACATTGATGAAAACTAGACTATAAAAAATGGCAAATCAGGAAAAATACGTGCAGTCAACCCTACCCCCCCCCCCCCCCCCCGCTCTCAATGCAGGCAGCCCTGATTTGCTGTAAAGCCGTAGTAGGAAACAAAATTGAAAGTGACTCATTAATATTGAAGTAGAGACTCATTGTAAACCTTTAATTTGAAATTCATTAACTGCTAAATTTATAATTTTTAATCAATCAAATCAGTTTTAAATTACTAAATTGAAATATTTGTTATTTCAATTTCGAAATATTCGAAGATTTAATAAATATAAAGATTCATGACCCTCTACATATTACCTTCGCAATTTTAAATTATGTTTTAAAATTTAAGCTCACCATATTGTTGCTCTTTGGTGCCCCTTCATTTACCCTTTTCTTTTTTTTTTTTTTCCATGACAGTATTTTGTTGCTCAAATAAAGATTCAAATAACGAGAGCGGAATACAATAATACAATATTAAACTACATTCTATTATGACTGAATGCAATAGTAAACTATTATGCAGCAATAAAGTAGATGGGTTTATTTTAGAACCTATTTCTGTAAAAAATAATATTCAGCTTTTCTACCCTTATTTTCCCCTAAATATTTGAAACATAACGTAATTATTTTCTTTAATTAACTCTTATAAAACGTGAACACGTCTTAGTATATATTAAGCAATAGCTAATAATTAATTGATATAATATTTTACATAACTAAGAAAAACGAATTCATAGTTTTGTATCAAATTGTCTTTATTTAGTATTTTTCAATATGTTTTGTACAAAATTATCTTAATTTGTATAAAATTATCTTTTTTTGATATTTTTAGAGCAAGTAAAACACATAGTTAAAACTTAAGTTCTGCGCTTTCTAAAAGCATTTCATTTTAAATTCTCTTTTATTTATTAAAATTTAACAATGCAATTATATGCTTATACAATCTTACAAAATAACACTTCCATTTGATAATAAGCTTTTATATCTCAGTGCCAAAAAATAAAAATAAAAATACATATTATATATAATAAATTCTGTTGAAGAATTATCCAGTTTAATTCGTACACAAGAAATTAATGCTTCGTTATATTACGTTTATTTTAGTCTGCTGTTTTAGAAAAACAGTCTTGCTTTCTTATTAAACGATTTTATCTTAAACTTCTGCTTGAATTATTAAGATTTTAAAGACATGATTAAGCTGCACACTTGCGGATGTTAAAACGCGATCAAAACACGGCTTTTCATTTAAACAGGAGACACATTCTTAATCTTTGGACTCGTATTTATTTAGTCTTCGCTTTGAAGGAATACCTAAGATATTCTATTGCAATTAAATTTTCATTTGCTGTTGAGGATTTTTAAGGGATTAGCAATGTCTTATGAGAAGCAGTGGATTATTATGGCAGTGGATTATCAATAAATCGCCAGTTATTTATTGAGTCATGGTTTTAAATAATCGTACGGAAGAAAATGTAGTTATTTTACAAACATTGAAGTTTATATATCAAATAATATTTTCAAATTAAGATATGCATTATATACGGTTAATTAATTAATTAATTAATCTACCATAACTAAAATTTCAATTAATCTATTACTCTTCAAAAAATGTTTTGCATGTATAAGCATGAAAATTATGTGGCAAATGTCTCTTCTATTTCGGATTTTCTCTATAAATAAGGTTCGTGTATTTTGTTAAATTGTGTGTATCAGATTATTTTACGCTACTTAGGTTTAATAGGTAAAATTTTAAGTTGTACGAATTTTAAATTTTGCAAAAGGCATTTTGATAAATATAACTGGATATTTAAATAATCTGTGTTATTCATTTATTTTTGCGACTCAAATGGTTTTTCAATATTGATACATATATATATATATATATATATATATATATATATATAAAACCAGCAAAACAGCGAAAAACTCGTCATCAATCAGATTAGGAAACACATTTATTATTATTTATATTTTTAGAGGTTTTAAATAGATTCTAAAATAATAAAATGTTAAATTTTTGAAACAGTTATGCATAAAGTACAATATGATTCTTTATATATTTTGTAAAAACATACAAATTTTCATACAAAACCAAATTATTAGTGCTCTATATTTTTAATATTTCGATTTCAAGGAAACTCTCACTTGAATTCCTCGTGGTTTAGATCTATCTATACAGCACTCAATTCGTGGTTTAGGTCTAGCGCACTCAGAAAGATGCAAGACTTAATTCCTGGAGGGGACCATGATTTTGATTCAATATATATATATATATATATATATATATATATATATATATATATATATATATATATATATATATATATATATATATATATATATACGTATATATTGGAATACTGAATATTAGACTATTTTTTAACTATCTTAAAACAATGGAATTTTTGCGGACCATTTCGCAAAATATGCTGGTTCTATTTTTCAAGGATCCGCAAAAATTTAATTAACTTATAGATAAAAATATTTTACTAGACTAAGCTATGCATCAAATTTCAGTTTTATGGAACATAAGAAAGTTTATTAAACATGCTATCGAAGAAGTTGAAACAGACAGCCACGCATCGGTCATGACTAGTTAAATATACGCTTTTAAAATAGCTGTAAAGCTTCCAAGCTTACTCAATAATAATAATAATAATAATATTAATGCAAATTTATTTGTTTCAAAGTTGTTGAAAGTTCTCGCACTTTGACAGATAAATATTGATACATTTCGTTGTGTCATAACAATACTATTATTGTACATAATACGTTAATGTAGTCTGTTCCGTAATTATTGATAATGCTTTTTAAAACCTACTGTTATTTACATGCCGAATTATTTTTAAGCAGGTTTCTTTGATCTGATTTTTGTAATTCATAAAATATGTTACGCAACTCAATTTCATCTCTTTCTGCAAGCCTTTGAGCCCGTCGGTGTTTATTTCCTAAGATGCTGCAGCAAGGACAGAACACTTCTTCGTGATGTGAATCATAAAGTTTGAGAAAAACCTTGAGCAAGATATCCTGCCTTGTAATAAAGGGAGTCATAACTCTGCAATAATGATCAATAAAACGATTAAACAAGTGCCTTCCATTGAAGCTGCACCCTTCAGTTATTTATTTGCTGCGCATTTAAATCATTGCATCGTATAGGTTCTCTGCCATTTTTACTTTTCCCAAAGAGCGAAGAACAATGAATAAAAAGTAATACGAAATCAATATTCACTCCCAATACAGTTCTTTGCTCGATTTGAGATCTGCCAAGGAGAAAATAAGGCAAATGAAGAAAAATTGGGAATATTCAATGAAAATGGGGAGAAAAATTCAATGAAACAACAGCCTTTTTATAGAGCAATAAATCTGCTTCTCGTCGTGTAAATTTATTTGGGGGAAAAGATTGGTTATTATTGTGCAGATTTCCTTGCGATGAAAGGCTGTTTTCTTTGAAGGAAAAGATTCCAAGTTTTGGGGGTCTCTTCTTCCATCTCTTTAAAGCCGGAAGCTTTAAAAATTTTATTTGCATTCAAACTAATGATAGAAACATTAAAAAATATCTTTGTAAATGAAGTTTGTTAATATGTTTAAAGAATTTTGAAGTTTTAACGGAAAATATTCTAATTTGCGTAAAGTCAAACAACATCGTGTTTCGCGATTCTTCCTAGATTCATTGATCCGTTACTTTAACGTATATCTTCAGAATCGCAAAAAATACTGGAATTGATATACTAACGATGAAAACTTTTCATGTTTAATATGCGATAACTTTTAAATATTTTTATTTATAACCAGTTATAAACATTGATTTTTAGTAATTTGGGGTAAAAGAAAAATATTTTCTGTGAACTGTTGAAAATGTTATAAACAACTGCACCAGCATTTCGATGTTTTGAAATAGTAAATTTGTTTTAAAAAATAATATATATATATATATATATATATATATATATATATATATATATATATATATATATATATATATATATATATATATATATATATATATATATATATATATATATATATATATATATATATATATATATATATATATAATTTGTAGATGCTAAAAAAAATTCGAAAGCAATTGTGTTTATTACTACACAACAAAATGTGCCAAATCTGAAATATTTTTTTTCAAAAATGTGTTATAAAATGTTTCTAATATATATAATAATAGAATTTTCAGTATTAAAATAATATAAAAGATTATTTCAAGTTTAAAGTCCTACACATAAATTTTATTTTTTTCCTTTTATATCTTAAAAGCATAATTCGATTTCATTTTAGAAAATTAACTGTCCCTTTTAATTAACAATGGAATTAAAAAACAAGAAAGATCAATCATGCATAAAGCATTGATTAGAAACACTTTTCAACTGAAATGCAATTTTATTTAAACATATCTGAAATGCGATACATTCAGCACTGATGTATTTTAAATTATCATAGTACTACAAAAATTTATTATATTTGAAAATTTTAAGCTTCATCGAATTCATCGAAAAAAAGGAACTTTATTCAAATGAAGCCATCGAAATATAAATCGCCTGGCTCTCTATGTAAAAACAATGAATATTTCATTCATATCACTTTTATTCCAAACTCCTGCTCTAAATAATTTTGAGTGAAAGAGATTCTGCAATTCTTGTACAACTCATCTTACAATCACTTATTTACATTCTGCATCCATTTAAATTAGGCTTCGTTGTAGAAATAATCTAAGTTCGATAATCATTTAAACTCAAAAATATTGTAATTACGTTGGCACAAAATATAGATGCACAGAAAATAGACAAAAATAAAGCGGTTTTAGGACGGATGCAACACTAAATATGAGTTTAAAAGAACTTTAAAAATCACGATTTTTATACTGGGAAGAAAAGATGGATGCCATATTTCATTTTAAAGTGGGTCACGTGATCTCTTCTTATAATATGGATGTAATTATTATTTTAATTTTTATTTTAAAAACTACCGAACATATTTTGCTGAAAATTTATTTTATATATTTTATGGGATAATTTGAATATTTTTTTTAATTTTCGGAGCAATTTGTGAATTTTAGCTTCACTTAAAAAATGCTCAAAAAATTAGGTCCCATAAGGTTCAATGTATTTCACTTTTTCAACCCGAGTTCAATCCACCTTTCTGGTAGATCGGACGGTCTGGGTCTCAGCAACAACAACCCGGATTCAATCCAAAACTAATTATGTGATATTATTCATTTATATTCCAGTATGTCCCACAGACCGTCTCAACATACTAGAATTTCATTTTGATAAAGTCATTTTTAAGGTAGTTATCGGTCGAACGGACAGACAGACAGACAGAATGAACAAAGTCATAAACACTTTTCAACTATGTTGGAAAGTGTTAAAAATTATTTTTAAACTATTTTTTTTCACAGCTATTATATTTCATATAGTCAGGATTAGAGAGATCGTAAGGCGTGTGTACATTAAACACATCGCATATGTATTCATAACACTATTTTATTGAAATGAAATTTCATTTTAAAATAATCAAGATGAATGATGATAGTCAGTGTTAACTAGAAAAATAAATAGTGCTACAATGAGATATGACAGTATGATTTGCAGTAGGACGAAGAAATCACCATAGAGTATAATAACGTTAACAATCAGTCTTATGCAGATCAAAAACAATATTTTTTGTACTTAATACCATCGGCGTGATAAGTCTGATATTGCCAGCCGCAAGACTTACCAAATAGCGGCAAATAGTAAGTTGTTTTTGAAATCAGTGTAATTAATGGTTATTCACTGAGAAGTTCTAATAAAACGGGTTCAGCCATAGCCAGATCTGATAACAAGCAATCTTTGTCAATTTCCTATGGGCGACAAATAAAACATTTAAAGTTTTCTAATACTCATCATTTTGTAAACTATAATTTATAGACTACAAACGTTTTAGAGATTAAAACCGTCAAACGCATTAGTCTTTGTGGGACAATTTTATTAAGTGGTCTGCTGAATTTCTGATTCTGCCGCCCCTATTCATGAATATGGGCGGCAAAATCAGAAATATGTCTTTGGATCCAGCGATATAGATGTGATTTCAGTGAAAAGTTCACTGGTATTTGATGATTAGGGCTTAAAAAGTCTTTATGTAGACAGCCTCTTTCCGTGAATACTAATGAAAGTATGATTCAAACTGGAAACATGATTCCAGTAAAAAAATTAGTTGGCATTTGGTATGCTTATTGTTTCTCCTATAAGACAATGAATTCCTTCTCGTGTTCTCTGCAACCCGTTATAGAACAATATGCATTTAATTACGGCTTTTAATTTGTACGTTATTTACTTTACGTTGACTTTAAAATCAATTAAAAACTTTCATCGACTGTCTAGTATCTTTAACAATGAATTAGAAAGTGATCTAAATGCAAATGCGCTAGCCATGTATACAAATTAGAAACGGAAGCTGCATTTAATTAATGTTTAACTCATTAATATCAACGCATCAATGGGGTCAATGCAATTTGATAGATCAAGAGTATGTGATTTGTTGCATTTTACGCGAGATCAACTCTAATGAACGATAGAAACCGGTTTGATTTCCATTTCGTTGTCCGTATTAGTTACATGGTCAAAAACATTCCAACATGTAGAGAGAGCCTGGCAATGATGGATACAGCTGGTGTCCTAGGAAGATACAACTTTTGCGTTTTATCTAGCATTAAAATGAAGGTTGTGCTGCTTGGTATGCACAACGCGGATCCACATGCTGGCTTTCTACAGCACTCTTTCTGAAGATGATAAAGTTTCTTCGCTTGCGTGTTATTTATGACAAAAATTAATATGGCGTGTTTCGCACTTTTGTCATTGAGCAAAAATATCGTCACGCCAGTTTCTGTGAAAAAGGTAATTTGATTTTCTTTTCTGATAAAGTTTTTTAAATGGTTTGTAAGTTTTCTTAAGTCACTCCGATATACTACAAATGGTTATTCAAAACATTAATATGAAGTGGGGTTGAACATGTCTCTATTTATCTATTTTTAATAATTTTATAAACAATTATCTGTTTAAAATCTTGCCACAAAATTAATATACTTTAAAAAGTAGAATTTTTAAATTGAATAACCCAATTAGCCATTTTAAACAATTACTTATTGCGCCCCAAAAGCCGGTTCAGACAGAAATTATCAGTTTTGTTTGCAAAAGTGATTTTGCTTATAAAATCTCCGGCGCAAATCTTCGCAAAATTAAATCACATGTCCTTTTACCCGCCAATCTTCGGAACGAGAAGTACACTAACGCCATCTATCGAACGGTTGTAAAGTTAAAATCTCCTCTTCATATAGATATTTCGTTCGATCTCCCCATTGCTTTAAAATGGAAGTATATAAAACAATTTTTAATTTAATGTGAAAAATGATAATTAAACTTAATTGAATTATTAAATTTTAGATAATGTAATTATTTATTTATATTACATTTTAAAGATGGATTATAACTTAAATTAAAATAAAACTCCCATTATTTATTTTTGTGCAGCTTTAAAGTGATGCGTATGTTCAAAATTTATATGCATCGTATATTATAAAAAAATGTATTTTATTTTCTAGGAAAAATAATTTAAGAATGTACTTAAAGTTTTATTTGCAAGTAGGGAATACTTGAAAAGTAAATTGCAAAAATACAATTATAAAATGCATGGGCGCCCATAGGGGAGTGCAAGAAGGAGCACTTGTCCCTCCTTGAACGTTCAAAATGACAAAGGTGAGCAACAAGCTAGTCAATATTGTATGTCTTTTCATTTAATTTGCCTCACTAACGTTATTGGTTTCCTCCCTCCCCCTGGAAAAAGTTCTATTCGCACTCATGATAAAATGCCTAACAGGTAGGGGGAAAAAAACAGCAATAAAACAATAGAAATTTTTTCCATTATTAACATTTACATTTGTTTAACTTTTGAAAGTATAATTAAATTTATAATTTCTTTATACTTTTAAAACTGTACAGCCTATTCAATTCCATAGAAGTTATTATTATGTTATTATCTAACTTTTGTTGCAAATTTGCTACTTTATAATAATTATTTTCCAAGAAATTACTTGTAATAAATAAGAAATATTTTTAATCTTATAATAATCATATTCGTCATCAGTTCATAATCATATTCATATTCATAAATAATTTGTATTTCGAACGCGATTTGATCCCATAAAACTTTCGAAAAAATAATCGTTATACACACTAGAATTTACAAAGCTTTTTGTATTATGAAAAGTTAATGTCAGTTCCATTAATTATTCCTCACCCTCTTTTTTTCCCATTATAGCGGCAAGATACTTGTTATTTTTATCCTATTTGTATTATATATATATATATATATATATATATATATATATATATATATATATATATATATATATATATATATATATATATATATATATTAATTACCTGTGACTTATCCTTGATTGGAAGTTGTATGAAGAGCACATGTATAAATGTAAAAATAAAATAAAATAGACATAATGTTTGGCATGACAATAAATCCTTTATGAATAAAACAGGTACTATACAGGTATTAAATACCCCTCGTTCCTTGTTCTATAAATAAGGTAAGCATTTGAAATCTGGTTATCATGTTGAGAAATCCTTGATATAATTTAAGCCTGTAACTACACCCAATAATAAAATTAATATTTAAATTAAAAAACAAATCATATATGTTATACAAGCATTAAACTCCTCGTTCCCTGCATTAACATACATGGTGTAAGCGCATGAATAGTGTATGAGCTGAATATACTTGTGAAAAAATGTCGAGGCATAATATTTCAATGATTCACTCTGATTCCTGAAAGTCTTAATAAACAAAAAAGCTAGATATATATATAAATAAATATAAACCTGTCGTTCAAACTTCCTTTCCCCGTTTACCTCCAGATTCATTTCAACGACCTTGCAAATGCATGCGACCTTGTTAGCCTTGCTAGGGATCTCCACAGATGGGGGACGAGGAACACGACTTGCATGACAAAACAGTAGGGGAGGATATAAATGTGAATAAAAAAATACCGGATAATAGCATGTTCTGACAGAGTGTTAATAACCTTTGAATTTATCTATAACTAGTTGTATGAGAGAGTGAAATAATTGGATTCACGTTTTTGCGGTTGGTTTCTGATTGTTAAATCTTAAATGTTGTTAAAAAAAATAATTTCGCCGATAAACTTTTACATTAAATTAATTTGTGTTTTAGGTTATAAGTAAACAAAAAATAAATATATAATTTAAATTGGCAATGCCTATTCTTGATTTTGTTTATGATTATGATGTTCTTGTATTTATCAATAAGTAGTTGTAAGAGACAGTAATATACCCCAATTTGCGTTTCTGCGATTTATTTCTGAATAAAATGTCTTAAATGTTATTGGGGGGGAAAGATTGCATGATAAACATTTTTCACATTGACTTTATGTTTTAGGTTATAATAAAATAAGAAGATATAGAATTGAAATTGGCAATACCCATTGTAGATTTTATTTATGACAATAGTATCATTCGAACTTATCTACAACTAGTTGTAAGGAAGAGTAATATAATTGAATTTACATTCCTCCTATTTGTTTATGAATAAAATCTAAAATTTAT
The DNA here is from genome assembly GCA_951213105.1 of Amaurobius ferox. Taxonomy (NCBI): domain Eukaryota; kingdom Metazoa; phylum Arthropoda; class Arachnida; order Araneae; family Amaurobiidae; genus Amaurobius; species Amaurobius ferox. The sequence goes on along the minus strand of OX578141.1, from coordinate 110,216,032 downwards.
TGGAAAAGATAGAGTAATTTGTCATAAGCATTTTTCACATTAATTTTGAGTTTTAGGTTATGATAAAACAAGAAAATAAATATAAAATTTAACTTGGCAATGTTCATTCTAAATTTTGTTTATGGAAGTAGTATCCTTTAAATTTAATTGTTAACTTCTTAAAGAGAAAATAATATCTATAACTAGTGGTAAGAGAGAGTAATATAATTGAGTTTACGTTCCTTCGATTGGTCTATGAATGAAATCTTAAATGTTATTAGAAACGGAAATTTTATAGAAAAGAAATAGAAATTTTATAGAAAAGACATTTTATTAGGAAAGAAATTTATGATAAAAAAATTTTCATGAGAATTTTGTTTTAGGTTTTAAGAAAACATTAAAATAAATATAGAATTTCATTTGGCAATGTCAATTTTTGGTTTCATTTGTCAATATAGTTTAAGTGATTCAGATAAAGACTAAAATTAAAATAAAAGGAAATAAAACTTTTGTTCCATTATTTTTCTCACCCCTGTAGTTAGATTCTGTTACTCGAATTTATTCGTACAATTAAAAAACTATAAAATACAAGTTGATTCAATTAAATTTGCTATCGGAAAATAATCGTGCGCTTTTGAAAATGTTAGCAATTATCTAAATGCATCAAAAATCTCTTATATACAGTACTTTTCTTTAAACTATAGGACTTAGACATGCTATATTTCAAAATCGTTCAACATTTATATAAGGATAGTGTTCATAAAAATGGATTCCATACATACTGTGGTGCTTAAAAATATTGCATCATCCACATATTTCTATGAATATTTTGATGGAGAAAAAGGACAGTAACACTTTTAAAGTTACATTCAAAGTGCGTAATATTGATGAATACATTGAAAAGGAAGGTATGCGGTAATGTACAAATATTATTTATTTAGGAATGTTTATGTGAAATATTGCAAAATAATGAGAAATATCTTACATTCTTATTTCAATAAATATTTAATAATAAAGAAAAATATGGGACATTCTTATTTTGTTACATTAAGAGTTTTCATAATTAAAAAAAAATATTTTGTTAAATTTTGAGATGATATGGAGTTATGTCTGCTGTCCCATAATAATGGCTAGAAGGGGATGGCATATAAAATTTTCATATATGGGTCAATGCACTAAAAATATGATGCAATAATCGGGTTTGTTACATTCTTAGTAACTGTAATGGTTAGTGACACATTTCTAAATTTAATACCTTCCACAATGAAAGTTGCAGGAAATTATCTTATTTTTCAAATTATAAATAATAATTTATGGCATTTGGATATTACGCTTCATTATTGAAATATTCCTCCATTGATGCCTTTACTAAAACTAATATTCAGTATAGGTATCAGTTAAGGCATTTTGTCCGCGGTCTGGCGGAATGCCCTGTACATTTTCTCACTTTCTTCGTTCTATTCCTTTGGAGCTGTTATGTTTTTTTTAATCTATTTTTCGTCTTATTGGGCCTTATTTATTTTTGTTTGGTCGTGACTCTTCTTGTCGGGATGCTCCTGTTGTGTTTTGGGGCACGCCAATCTTGTGTGTTACTTCTCGTTTCGGATTGGCTGGACTGTTCTTCATGCTGCTTTCTGATTAGCTCTCTTAATCCAGGTTTTGAGTATATTGCCCCCTTCTGTTTCTTCCTTTTGCACTCATTCCTCTTTTGAACTTCGGATTTGTTGGTTCTTTTGCACTGGCGAAGGGGTTCTAGCGTATCCATGAAACAGCTGTATGCTTCATCATTGTGTTATTTGCGATTATATACGTTGCTCAAGTTTTCCTTATCCTTCTCGTAAAGTGCATTTTACTTATTGATTTACTGATTAATATTCAATAATTGTATGTAATTTAAACCAATATAATAACTGATTTTATATAAAAAAAATATATTTATATTTCATTTAACATAAATAAATTCTTTTTATGAATTCGACCAATTTCCTAATTTATGCTTAATGTCATTTTATTTTTGAAGTATTGCCAGTTAGAATGAGTCTTATAAGAATGGATCTACATTGTTTTGAATTAGGCATCAAAAATGGATCCATATTTTGAATGTGCCTACCCTGTTTTCAAATCATTTCGTCTGTGTTATTCACAAATTCAAATAAAAGTACATTTTACTAAGTTAAAAATGATCAATTCGATTATGCATACATTAATACAAGTGCAGTACAAATATCGATATTAACAGAATAATAAGCAATTACTCGTTTATTTTTGTTTTTACTTCCCCATTTAAAAATGTTAGTCAATTAAAAGTTATTTAGTTAGTTAGTTAAATGTTTGTTAGTTACAAATAGTTAGTTAAAAAGTTAGAATTTAACTTTCCTAATTAATACAAGCGTGAAGGTATTTTAGATGTCAGCTTAATAGGTTCTGCAAGCATAAGAAATAAAAACACCATTCACACTGTACCATTGTTGCTACAACATAAGTGAATATTCTGGAATAAAATACTAAAAGACCGCTCTAATAACCACCGTTGTATCGTATCGTTGCTATTGTGACTTGTCAGTAACGTTTATTTAATAGAAATAATCAGCAACGTGAATTTCAGAAAAAGTCCGTAACGTTTGCTTCGTAGAAATCGTAAGTAACGTTTGCTTCAGCGAATTCGGTTGTAACACTTACCTCAGTTCGTTTCAAAAGGAAATTACAACAAAATGCTAGAATATGGAACATTTTCTGGAAATAGCTGATTTTTTGACAAAACGAATTTTTTTATCGCAAAATAAAAATTTCGACAATTTTGGAAAGTCTGTTTCTCGTTTCTTTTGGCGATTCGCTATTATAAAACAATTAAAAATGATAAATGTCAGAAATTGTGAAATACATCCAATTATGTCAAAAGGACTGTCGCGCAGTGTTTTTTTTTTTTCGCACTCTCTCTTTTACATGCGATTATTGAACACTCAATTTCTTGCTCTATTATATTTATTTTTGCTCCAAACATAAATGAGCACGTCATTTACATTTTATTCTGGAACATTTACGCCATGGCAACAATCTTGAAACTTCAACTATAATTTTCATCAGCAGAAACTTCTTTCAATAACAAAGAAAACAATGACTAACAATTTGCCGAATTCACGAAATCGTAAATACGATCACTCAGCGCGCTTTTATCTTCCGATATTATCAAAAGATAACGTGATAAAAATCCGAGATCTCTCCGTAACAAGTAACGACACGATGTGAACGCCGAAAGAGACTTTGAAAGCACCCGCCAACTAAATTTCTCTAATCCAACGCGAATTAAATGCCGGCGTATTCGTTACAATTTTATGAGCACAAAACCGTCACGCTTATTTTTTTTATTATTATTATTACATCCCGCGTCTCTGTATTTCTCTCGAATTTCTTACATGCCATTCAAATGTTTCTGTGTTTGTTTCACTTTCATTAAGTATGTCGTTTAAATAGTGCAGTCCTTAGGTGGATATTGAAAAATTGAGTCCCTTTTATGTACAGTGAGTTCTTTCATCATCTAAACAGGTTGTTTCTCGATTTAGTGCTTTGAACTGGTGAAGTAATTAAGTACTCTGAATATGCCCCTTCTCCTTTATTAGAATACTGAGAAGAAAGTCAAACCTTTCGGAACTGCAGGAAATTTTGCCGGCAGTAAAGTTAGAATTCTACTATCTTTTGTGCTTTAAAGGGATCTCTTAATGAGCGGGTTTAGACGTGGCTTCGCTTTTTATTTTTTCATTGCCCCCTCTTTTTTCTCTTGAAGAGAGTTTTTCAATTTTGATTGTGGGACTAACACTGTAATTAAAAAGGGCTCTTTGATGTACACAGACGAGACTGGTATCAAGCTTTGTGTTCACCCAGTGGAAAAGGCAGGTAAGGGACTCCGGGCATGCATTCTACATGCATACGCAAGAGGAAGAATTTGGTGTTTAATGTTTATTAGCCAGATGGAGATATGTCACTGACGTAGAACTCACATAAACTCATTCGAAGCGAATAGAATTGAAAAGAAAGCAGTTAAAACACGTTTCTCTTTAAAAATCCCTTTCAGACATCGAAAAACGCTTCTGCCTTTTAATTGGATTGAAGTCTGTCCAATAGTGGGGGAAGTTGGTCGCAAAGCGTAAACAATTTCTGAGTCCTCCACTTTTCCAGCCGCTAATGAAATAAGGGAATATTTTTCATTTAGTTATAAATGACGTTTTATTGACATTTGCTCTTCTCGGGAGTTTGTTTTTCCTAAATTGATGGGTCTCGCTGTAGCTCGATTGAACGGTGCCCCAAAACCAATAAAAATTCTTTCGAACGGGTGCCGTTAAAGCAGCGATCCCACTAGGGATAGTTGCTAATTTTTGCCTCTCATAAAAATGCCACATCTTACTTTGGGAACCCCTTTTCTTAAGCGCCATGCTTTGATCGTACGAAAATCAGATGAATTCAGAAACGTTTCACAGGAAAGTCAGACTTCCTGAAGCGTAATATATACTAGGCACAGATTAAATTGATTTTTGTTGAGATTTAGCCACACGTGCGAAATTGGGTAAAAATTAAAGCGATGTTTTTTTTTCCAAGACGATTGAGATTTTTCTTCTCTTTGTCGGTTATTAAATTTAATGTATCGGAGTTAATAGCTAGCTCATTTATTAAGAATTTTCTTTCAGACATCGATGAATCGTTTTATTGACATTCCAGTTAAATTTGTGTGTAATTTGCGATTAATTTCTCCGAGTATCTGCTTTGATAAAAACGGAATTTGTGATTTTCTCAACCTTGAGATACAAATATTTCTTAAATGGATGAAATCTTATTAAAAATTTATGAATTAATTCTGTTTCAGATTTTGTTTTAGATTTAGCTGGTGGTGTTTTTAAAAGCAGAGTTGCGAGTTATGCAAAGAGTGCAAATAGACAAGGAAATAGAAATTATCTGTTCAATTCTGGTGTTATCGACATGATGTTGATAACTTTCCTTCGAATTTAAAAAGAAAAGTTTAGAATTAAAAAATAGTTGTTAAATTTATATGTACTTTTCTCCCTAATGATATCGAAATCCATTTAAGAAGTTTAATATCAGAAGAAACATAAATTATGATTATTTTATTTTCTCTTCAAATTATTTATCGTTTTACTTTAATATAATTTTTGTTCAATGACTAATTTTGAATATCTTATATGCAGAAGCGCATTCATATATTAGCTGCATTTTTACTGTTTATATTATTTTGTGATAATCTGCTATAATAAATTATTTGTCATTTAGCAAAATAAATATTCAATACTTCAGCATATAATATGTTCCTCATTTTACGATTTGAGACAAACTAGTGGTTGTAACTAATGAAAATAGACACTTTAAAAATGAAAGTTTTCACATTGATGTATTTTTTTTTTTTTTTCAAATTTTTCTATTATTGCCATGAGCAGCTTGATAAACATTTTGATTTTTATTATAAACGGTTTTCATAAAACATAAATAAATGACTTTTAATTATAAGCTTGAAAACTTTCAATGTCTAATAATCGTACCAAATTGTTTCATATTGATTACCAAAACGATACAGATTATTTTATTCGCCAAAATCTCTCTTAAATGAATGCAGGTCTCATAAATAGTTACCTCCAGTACATGTCTTTACAGTTTTAAGTGCGAACAATTAAATTCATTTTTGAATCCTGATTTAAAACCTGAATTTTCTTATCGAAAAATTATCCCTTGTTCTCAGAATGAAAATGTGAACAATAGTTCAATTAACAAGCAATGCCAAAGATGAATGGAACACTTACTATAAGAAAACGTTGTTTATACCAACGCGATTTCTGAAGTACAGATTGAAGATTACATTTCTCATTTAAGTTTTAAAAAATATCGTAGTCCCTGGTCTAAATTTCAGTATTTTAGTGCGCCGGCATTCGAGAAACTTTGGCAACGCTTGTCGTTACATTACGCAAATATATCGTAATATTTCGTTTGGTAGTTTCACGATGTTAATTAACAAACCGAAATGAAATTCTGGAGCTATTTATTTTTTGTAACAAGTCTTTGAAATTGTTTTCTTACATCGGTATGACCCCAATTATTGTTAAACATATATCTATCTATATATGTATATATTTTATTGTTGAGCTTCATTGGCTTCTAATATTAATATTTAATTACGGATCTTGCTGAATGCCACGTTTCTGAAATTAATGGATAGAAACCTTCTACCAGAAAACGCATAAAACGGCGAATATTAATTACGAATTTTAAAGAAAATTAATTTTTAAGAATGATGAAAGAATCGATGTGTTGAAGGGAAGATCTATATATTTAGCCTGCACTCTAATTCGATACCTCCAACGTACAACTGTCAATGTTTACGTGCTCCTTTCTTCCCTCTGTTTTAGAAGAAAATACCGGGAAATTCATTTTGTCATGCTGCAAGATTGCCTGCAAATGATACTCGGGCTTAATTACTTACTCTTTTCTTAAACTTAAGTGAATACGAATTCTCGGAGCAGAAAAAACTCTCCTTGAGAATTGAGTACGAGTGCGAAATATCGACAACCGCTGTGGGCCACTGTCTCTTGAGCCAGATATTGGAGAAAGTGCCAGATCTAGGAACAAAATGAGGCAGTAATTTCTTTTCTTACTTCGAGGACTGGAAAACAATGTGGAGGGAAACTACAATTAGTACAGAAAGTAATGCAGTACAATTTCCGGAAACGTACTTGGGTTTGCGTCATTTATCATCATTAGGTTTTATTTAGCTGAGAAGCTGTCTCCGGTTAGCATCAGATGAGATTTCAGGTTTTCCAAAATCCTTTTTTGGTTCCCGGATTGCGCCTGGAAATTTTCGACATGCCCCGCCTTGACTTTTTGTAATTACATAGAGACGAATGCTTAAATGTCTTACTCCTGTGTGGGTAACTTTCCAATTCCAACTCCTGAGTTATACAGTTTCGTTCTTAATTTGCATCCTTCCTTTCGCGCTTGATGACTTATTTTACTTTTGCTCCAATGCCTACTGCTGATAACCTCTCTAATGATACCTCGTCTCCTTAATGGACGATATTTCCCTTAATCGATTGGTATTCCTTTCTTATTCAAGTAATTAGTCCCTCAGCAAGAGTTAAAAATATATAAATCTTCCACCTTCTTAAGTGAACGTCACCATTTCCTATGCTTTTTGAGGGCTATTTGTTAAAAGATAATTCGGAATATTCTAGAAGAAATTCAATAATTTTTATATTAGTTTTTATTATATCTTTCGCTAAATCTATTATGCACGAACAGTTATATGAAATCATAAAATGCGCTCAATTATTTAGACTTCTTATAAACAAGCACATAAGCTATGGCAATGCGTGTAGTGTGTGAGCCACAGGCTATATTTTTACTGGTATACCTAACTCAATAATGAGTCACATTTTCAATATTCTCTAACGTGGCGTGACCCACACCAGTCAAATTGAGCTGGGTAGAAATGTAATTGAAATTTATATAATGTATTTATCTGCCTTTACTACGCCGCCTTGGCACTGTGGCGTCAAAAGGGCGTATCTTGAAATGCATAATTTTTGGATAAGAAGTGTTATTTATTTATTTTTTCAAATAGACCAATGCTATGGAAATATTTTCATTTGCATTTTCGGATCATCTTTAATAATTTATATACACCTTTAACAAAAATATCGCTGCATTAACCCATTAAAAAAAAGTATATAATGTATTTTATACGCAAAACAACGTATTTTGATATACGTCTTTCTGTCATCACAAACCTGGTTTGTTAAATACATTTATCAAAATTACGTTCGTGCATTCATCAAAATTGCTTTCTTACATTCATCAAAATTACATTCTTACATCCATCAAAATTACATTCCTTACATTTGTCAAAATTATAATGCGTTGAACTGAAAGAGTGTTGATACAAAATATTTCCCCTAAATCCTATTTATTTATTGTAAAGTTTTTTTTAAAATCAGCTATTATCATTTTATTTCAAGGATTAGAATATATAAAAATTATTTATTTCAACTATCTGATATGCATGGTAATGTACAGGGAATATATTGAAATCATGTCGAAAATCGCAACTCGAGTTTTCGACGGATGTACAAGTTTTGAACATTCTAGAATCCGAGAAAACTATTTTTAGCATGACATCTGTATACATGACGACTGTTAGCATGATTACTATCTGTGGAATGTATGTTTCTACTCCAGCTGAAAATCTAATTGATCAAATTTCACAAAATTTAATAGATAAGTCACTTGTGGGTTTCCCTACTGCTTAGATTTTTGCACGACTCGAAAAAAAACCCTGCCTTTTTTGTGAAATGGTTCGCAAAAATCGCAAAAATCTGAAATAAAAGACTGCCTATGCTCAAATGTATCAATTAAATGGTTGTTTTATACGCAATTTTTAAGGATAAAAAGAATAAGACCAACACCATAACTCTAGGACTAACCATTCTTTTTCTGCCATGTCTTTAAAAATACGTTCGGCCGCCAAATGAAAATGAAAATGAAAATTGAATTAAAACTGCAATTTCAATATAATTTCAAATAATTATCCGTGTTATTTTGCGTAATTAAACTAAACTATGAAAGAAAGAACGAGAAAATAAATTTAAATCTGAAGAGAAATTCACCACATCACTTTTACTATTCCTACAATGCATGGCTATATTTAACTAAAAGTAACAAAAGAAATCTAAATTTATATAATGTTGTAGATGAAAATCTCTAAACTTCTGTAAATTGAATGTATTCTGAAAACTGTTAATGTATCTGTCTTTAACTTTCATTGTACACTTTCGAACTTTTAATGAAGAATGCAACTTTAGTTTGTCTGAACCGAGGTAATCACCGTGTATTAATAATTACCAATAAGTCTTACCGTTTCAACCGAAAATCTGTAAACTTGCCTTATATTTTATTCTTCAAATTTTTCCTAAACTTGCTTCTTTGCAGACTCATAAAGCCGTTCGTACCACTAAGTTAAAACCTCTGTTAATTATAATTGATATACTCTTTTCATATGCAAGAAACTTGGATATATATTTACCTAATCCTACATTGTTTTAAATATGACTGTAGCTAAATCTCCACATCTTTATTTAAAGGATCCCCTTCTTCCCAGTTAACATCTTAAGAGCTTTAATTGCTTACCCCTTTTCCTTACATCCTGATATTAGCAATTTATCATTAATGAAAGAGCTAAATAATGTAAACTTGGCAGTTTTTGTCTTAAGCCGACACAATTATTTATAGCCTTCAAAGATTTATTAAAATGAGCCGCGCTTAATAAAGCCAAATATGGAAAATTTCCACATTTTTTTCTTTACATGGATGCACATTCTTTATAGCACTACAACGAAAAGACTAGCTATATCAATACGTAAAGACGACTTGAAGTTATCCGTTAACTACTTATGTCCTATTTTGAGGCGATTAATTTTATTATATTAATGTTCTTATGAAATCTAAAGACAGTTTATAATATTTACACAAATAACTCAATCTTTAGCGTTGAGACTGCTTGGATGATTTTAAATTTTCATAATGTGCTTCTATATTTCAGTGTATTATTGTCAGATATATGCATGGTCAAATATAAATTTTACTTTAAATTGCGAAAGGTTTGATTGATCAATGTGTTTAGCTGAATATAAATGAGAAAACTGTCATGCTGAACTTAGTCATTAATCAGGATAAGAATGATATTGCACATAAAACATTGAAGCATACCGTTTCAAAATAAGCTATATACTACAATTTTTTCAGAAAGTTTGGTTTTCAAATTTTAGTTGTTTAACTTTTTAAAGGCAATCACTTTATAACGAATTGATACAAGGGGAAATATTTATTACAATGAATATTTCGCTGTAAACGGATGTGCCCAATTAGTTAAAAACGGATTAGATATCAAAATATTTTTTGTCGTGTATCCTATATTTTAGCCTTCGTTATAAATTTTTATTTACAAATGAGCGCTGTGACTTTTAACTATGTTTTTTGATAAAAAAAAAGTTTTCACTGTTCAGAGTGGAAAACTAAACACGTGTTATTTACTTATTTTTTAAATATTATTAATATATATTTTCCTTTTAGTAATACTATTAACAGTTTATCTCATTTTCAAAATTATTTATGTACCATTTGCTTTTATGGCTTTGCATTTATGATTTTTAGGCATCTAGTATATTTAATTGTGCCAACTAGCTTCTAAACTTAAGTGATTCCAATGAACATTTTCTGATCGTAAACTAATGAAAAATTAAATTGGGGTCGAAATGTAAGATAACATTAATGGGCTTTAAATATAAGATAAAATAAAATGAGTTAAAATGTAAGATAAAATAAGTGGGTTAAAAAGTAAGGTTAAATAAGCGGGGTTAAAATGTAAAATAATTAATATACCCTAGGAAAATGTCAAGAAATATCTGAATAAAGTTGAAATACTGTTTTATAAACATCAAAAAGATTTATAGAAATGATTTTTTTTTTCAGGATGCCATTTTTTACTAGAACACATAACGCTTATAATATAATTTCAACAATTCTCCCCTTCCGTTTTTAAAATCATCATCATCACAAAATATATAACTCAAAAATTCCGGAGATTCCACATACCCTTTAAACTTCTAACGTAGCAAATTGGGTGAAAAAAGGGGATCTTTCAATGGCTATAATGAAGCTGATTTATTCCACGTATTGCTGTTGAGATCAATGCTTGAAAGCCTGACGTCCTGTTAGAGGCAGCAGCTGGCACCAACTTCTATTGGACCTGACTAAGACGTCTAAGGCTTTTAACTTTTCACGGAGTGACTTTTCAAGAAACTTCTTTCCGTAATTTTCCTAAAAGTCCAAGCAAAAGTGAAGCAAAGAAATATGCTCCTAAATTGATGTTCTTTTGATTGCTTAAAACATAGACGTCTGAGCTTTGATTAATTCCGTACTTTTGGCCAAAAGCCAAAAGTCGTAACTGGTCGATTTGTTTTCTATTGTTAGGGCTGTCTAAGGTAATCTTGACATAAACATTTAAAAATTTGTATTAATCTCTTTTGTCATCTTGCTTGGTCATTTCTGTATTGATCATAAATAAGAAGCAAAATGGTGATAAATATTCTGTGTAACTTTTCTGGAAAGTATTGATTTATTGCAGTATGTGATGTGGGTTTTCAAGCGAATTCATAAATACTTATTTGCATGCTTCATTTTTCAAATATTCCAGTTAATTACACACCGTAGATTTAAAACTTCTTAAAACTTTTTTCGCTCGTATATAATTACCCATAGCACTTTAACTGAGATTCTTAAATTTACATTTATGCACAACACAAACTAGTATTTTGAACTTAAATATAACCGGGTAAATGTGAATGATTTTTCACTAGTTGACTTTAACGCTAAATTATAAAATAATAATAAGTGCATGAAAATAAATTTGATACAGTATAATAGAGTGACGTTTAAACTTTCAGAAAATCTGAGTATTTATTTTCTTGAAATATATTTTAATGCACAAGGGCACAAAAACAAAAATAGATGTCGAATGTTAGATTGCTTCATGAAATGGGGTACGTGTGCTTAGGGTACTTTACTTCCATTTATTCCTGATATTCCGCAAATAGTTTATTCAATGTGTAAAGCAGCAGACCCGAATTTCCACTTACGTCTCTTTAAAATGATATGTATTTAAAAAAGACAATAATTTTCGTATGAATTTAAATACACTTATTAAATCATTGATATATGGCTTCGCTATCAATGAATTTAGGAGTTAATGATGTGTAATTTGTTAATCACTCACAATCGAATATTATGATCACTACAGAATATTTTGACAGTTGGTATTAATATTTTTTATCAAAAAACCGTAAAAAACGTAAGCTTCTCGGGGACTAAAACTCAGTAATAGATTTTAATTTAAAATATACACATTTATAAATACTGTAAGTTATCTTTTCTTGAACTTTAATATTGTTTAAACTATGCACATGTCAAATATGTAAAAAAATTATAAAAATTATCGTAAATCGTGAGCGATTTTTTTCGGTTATTTACGACATTTTTTTAATTTCTTGAAACATTTGTAATTTTTCTGGTCTATATTAATTATATCAATCCATTTAAAATAATTTTTATATGCATTTATAAGTATTAAAATCATTTAATAATACATTTCAATGCATGGATCTTCAGTGTAAACAGCGAAAAGAGTAATTGTATATTACAAGAGAAACAGAAGCCTCTATTATAAATTGTGTTACTACTATCGCCATCTATTGGGGAAATTTAGAATCGCGTTTGAAGAATATCCATATTACAAAAGTTATCACCCTCTATAGGAAAAATGCCGCATATTTATATGAAAATAGATAAGAATATTTTATTTATTTTCTCCGTATGTAACTGAAATTAACCATATGATTTATCAATTTTTAGTGGTATGTCCGTTTTATTTTAACTACATATCAACTACTCTTTATATTAATGGGTTTAAATACATATATTTTCTTAAGCAGTTAGCTTACTAAAATATTGATATGCGTCTATAAACTATTAGACACCTTATTTTTTAAAATTTATACAAATATTGTTAGAGTTATACTATTATTACACTTTATAGAGGCTTTATATTTATTATTTTACGGTGCAGAAGCTATGAATTAATTCATAACTAATATATAAACGGTTGATATGCGTATCAGAATATCTAAAGATATATTTTCAAATGAAGCGATATCACATCATCCTAGCATAGAGGTCTGAGAGTGTAATCTTCTACCGCTCTCATATTTATTTTTTTTTTTTTTTTTTTTGTTGTTGTTAATCTTACCCCATGAAAGCGGCACATAAGTTAACGTTTAATAGTGTGACCTACATTTTTTTATTTATTATGCATGTTAATATTATTTATAAGTGTAATTGCTACTTTTAAAATTCAAATGCGCTGGGAGTATTCTAAAGACATGATATTTCGTGCAAATGCTAGGAATATGTTGATTTCATATATTTACCCGATTACATATATTTCATTTTATAAACAACTATATGCGTTATTTCTTACTTTATCGTTTATTATTTCACGATCCCAGAGGCTAAGAATTCATAATAACATATAAACAGACGGTTGTTATAAGATTAAAGAACCTAAAGTCTTATTACCGAACAAAGTAATGTCACATCATCTAGTGAAGGTTACAAAGACGGACGGGTAACCTACTACTACCTGGTATCTATACGTTTTTATAACATTATGTAAATGTAAACACATGTTTTTATAACATTATGTTTTATGTAAAACTTTTTTTTTATGAATCTTACCCCACTTACACCCAAGATGCAACTACGTTATCACTGATTGGAATAGCCAACAAATTTTTATTTGTTGTTGTGTGTTACTATTATTTAAACTTAATTGTTACATTTAACGGTTTAAATATGCGTAAAACATTCTAAACTTTATTTTTCGTGTAAATGCTGAGAATATATTGATTACACAGCTTTCCCTAATTACAAACATTTATATTTATAAGCAAGTATATACGTTATCTCTTACTTTGGCATTTGTGTATATTTTATCGATCCCAGAACCTAAAAATTCGGGTTAACTTATAAATGAACTTGTCATCGGATTAGAAAATTGGTTTCGTCACTAGTAAAGCAGTGTCACATTATCCTAGTAAAGTACAATGGCACATCATCCTAGTAAAGTACAGTGGCACATCATCCTAGTAAAGTACAGTGGCACATCATCCTAGTAAAGTACAGTGGCACATCATCCTAGTAAATTAATCCTACAAAGTCAGACGGAGTATTCTGCTGCTACCTGGTATCTTATTTGTAAAACATGTTTTGTAACACTTTCCAACATAGTTGAAAAGTGTTTATGACTTTGTTCATTCTGTCTGTTTGTCTGTTCGCACGATAACTATCGTAAAAATGACTTGATCAAAATGAAATTTTAAAATAAAAGTGAAATGCCTTGAACCCTATATGACCTAATTTTCAAACATTTTTTAAGCAAAGTTAAAATTCACAAATTGCTTCGAAAATTTTAGGAAATATTCAAATTATCTCATAAAAATATATAAAATAATTTCAGCAAAATAGTTTTTTGAATAAAAATTAAAATACTAATTACACCCATATTATATGAAGAGATCACGTGACCTACTTCAAAATAAAATATGGCATCCATCTTTTTTTTTTCCCAGTGTAAAAACAGGGATTTTTAAAGTTCTTTTGTTGTTGTTGTTGTCGTGTCCCTAACATACAATTAAGGAAGAATGAGTGCACTGCTTCTGTTTAGTCTAATGACCCGGGGCACCCGAAGGTAGAAGTCTGACTTCTGCCCCAAATAAGACATTACAACATCCATGCCCGCAGGCGGGACTCGAACCCGCAATCTGGCAGCCGAGCCATCACTGGGAAACGCCTGCCTCTTTGACCGCTCGGCCACCACATCGGCTAAAGTTCTTTTAAATTTATATTTAGTGTTGGATCCGTCCTAAAACCGCTTTATTTTTACGTATTTTCTGTACATCTATATTCTGTACCAACGCAATTACAATATTTTTGAGTTTAAATGATCATCAAATTTTGATTATTTCTACACGAAGCCTAATTTTAATGGATGCAGAATGTAAACAAGTGATTGTAAGATATGTTGTATAAGAATTGATGAATTTTCTTCACTCAAAATTATTTAGCTCTGGAGTCTAGAATATTAGTGATATGAATGAAATATTCATTGCTTTTACACAGAGAACCAGACGATTTATATTTCGATGAAGTCATTCGAATAAAGTACATTTTTTTAATGAAGTTTTAAGTTTCCAAATATAATAAATTATTGTAGTACTGTGATAATTTAAAATATATCAGAGCTGAATGTATCGCATTTTAGAGATGTTTAAATAAAATTGCATTTTAGTTGGAAAGTGTTTCATAATTAATGTTTTATGCATGATTGATCTTTCCTGTTATGAATTCTATCCTATAAAAGTATCAAATGTGTTGTCTTTAAATAGAACAACCTACAAATTTTTATTTACTCTGAATGTCAATATCATTTATAAATTTGACTGCTATTTTTAAAGGTTTAAATACGCGTAAAACATTCTAAATATATGATCTTTCGTGTAAATGCTAAGAACATGTAGATTACATAACTTTCCCGGCTTTTAAATTAGCGCGTTTTGTCCCCCCTGTGACGTAAATTAATTCCACTATACAAAAAAACATTGAAGCACAAAAGATCATAACAGAGCCCCCGATTTAAATTCTATATATTTTGTGTTCTCATGCTTGACGTATCCCGCGTATACACCCAGCGTATCATTCAGTCTCCCTTCTTCATTGTATTATTAAACTTTACATTCGTTGACATAAAAACTGCTGTTTTCCGCTGTGATTTCAAAAGGTTGGGTAAGAGAATGGGCAAAATGAGCAATTTTTAAATGGCCCGAAGCAGCGAAGCTTGAGGCTTGTTGGAGGGCAGATTTTTGCAGATGTCACTTCCTCACACATAGAACTCGTTTAATATATCTACATGTGTGTTGGTTAAAGAGCAATGCCGGGGGGGGGGGATTTGTGTTGTTATTTCACGTGTTTACTTTCCAGGCGTATGAGTTGGTTTGCATAAATCTATAACGCCCCACGTGACAAGCAGAAACGTGTTTTCGGATTTGTTTGTTTAAACAATATTTCACATTGATAGATATCTCAGCAGAGCCGCACATAAAGGAGACGGCGGATACAATTCAAGTAGGGGTCACGACCCCAAAATTTTCTATTTCCGATTTAGGGGAAGACACGAAAAATTCACAGAGGAGATTATCAAATATTGAGGGGCAGAGGAGTGATAAATGTATGTAGTAGGCCCACAATTTGTATGAATGGCCTTGATTCCAGTTATACAGCTCGACTAAAATAGCTCACTTTCTTGCATTTTCTGCACTACTGGACATAGAAAATGCATCAGTGGCATTTTCTGTGTCAAGCAGTGCAATACAGTTATCATGTAATTGAAAGAGTGAATATACAAATAATAAATTACTCGCGCCATACTGCTGAATACCTTAAATAGAATAACCATTTTCATTTTAAAAAAATTTATTTTTTTACTCTTGGAAATAATTTAATACTGTATTGGTGGCCCTTGGACAAATTTAACATAGTGTTGGTGCTTCTTAAAAGAATTTACCATAATTCCCATAATTCTACGTGCACCCTGATAATTAAAAAGTTGCAGATTACTTATTTTAGAAACATAAAATTTATACATTAGATCTAGGTGCACCCTAAGTTGCAAATGCCTGATCTACTTATTTCAAAAGCATAAAAATGTACACGTTGATATCCGAACATTTAATACACATTCTCTTTCCTGTACTATTTTATTGTCATAATAATTATCAAAATTTAATATGGTATTTCTTTTCCAGAGTAAAATGAACACTTCTGATCAGCACAATGCATCGGCGATGCACAAAGGTAAGAATTTATTTAAAGTATATGTTCTTAACATTTATTGGTTGTAAGAGTGGCGGGGCATAGATCCGTAGGCGATAATTGGTTGTTTATGCGAAATATACCTCCCTAAACTCTCCTGCTAGTACTTAAAATAATCTCTGTGCTTTCTATATCCGTATAAGGGAAAATAATTCCTAACTAAATTAAAATTTTAATTGTTTTAATTTTCAATGGATTGATATTTGAAACCGTCAAATCTATTGAAATATAATTTGTGTTTTCCAGTTCAGAATTTAGTGTCTTTAATTGTTTTCATAGCTGAAATTATTTTAATCTCTTTTTTCATTAATGAAACATTTTGTAAAATTAATTTTTATTTTTTTTATATCCATGGAAAAAAAAAATTATGCTAGCAGGTTAATGTTGGCAAATAGCTAACAGTACATACAATGTTGGATTTCACGCTAGAGCTTTTACAATACATTTTGTAAATGTTGGAACATTTTTAAAAATAACTCTGTGATAAGACTGTAACATCTACCTCCCACACTTGACAACCAATAAATAAGCTGGTGGAAGTCGAGTAAATCAGTAAGTGCAAAATTTCCTTTTGCATTAGGTGCTCATTCTTAGGTATATTATTGAAATACAAAACAAACCCATTTTTTATAATACATTTCGGTTGCTGCGATTTAATAAAAACAGAGCCTTGGGTCTATTGCTACGCCACTTTTAAAGTTTTGTTATTATAATATGTAATTTTGTATTCCTCTCGTAGATAGGGCTTGAAAAGACATTCCTAATATTAAGTATGTAATAGTGTATAAGCGACAATTGGAAATTTTATCTCACGCACCTTTAATTGTTAACTTATTTTAAACGTTATTTATGTAACTTACCCAAGGCAATTTACGCAGCAACCCACATGTAAAATATTTAATAAGAACCCTTGCATGGACTTTTTCAAGCCCTATTCTAAACATGTATTTTTATGATACATTATGTATGTACTGAATACTGCGCGTTATGACGGTATTTAATATATGAATTAATAAAACTATTTCAACTTGATCATGATAACATATTGCATTTGAGATTTGGTCATGGTACTTACTTGCGTTTGCAATATGGGTCATTCAGTAAAAGGTGAGTGATTGAGATCTTGGGAAATAAAGGATTGCTTTAAAAGGTAGGTGCAAGGTAAGGTTAAACCGAATTACTCACTGGAAGAAGTGTTTTTACAGTAACTCATCGAATATTTTTTCAGCCAAAGAACATTATTGGGATGTCCTGTCTGCCGTTTCTTCAATGCTTCCAGAAGCACAAATTGTGAAGTGAAACATGCTTGTAAATCCTTATATTCCTCTGTGTAATATTGCATTTATACCTGCGAGAAAATATTTTGTTAGTGTACAGCATAAAATAGAATTAGGGTGATATCAACTGGTTTAGGAAGTAAATATCGCTTTTTTTCTTCCGGACAAACAGAATAGAGCATTTGAACTACACCGTAAAGAATATGCATCCAGCTGTCCTATAAGAAGCAAAAATCATTCTATAAAGAATTTAACAGGAAAACATTCTCCCATCTATGCTTGTAGCCCTCGGTTATGATTGGATTGGTTGTTTTAGCACTCTGCTGTTAAATAAATGTTAAATGCTTATGCTCTCCAAGATTGCTTTAAGATCGGATAAGATTATTTTAGCCCTCAACTGTTAAATAAATGGTAAATGTTTGTGCCCACCGTGATGACTTTGACCAGGAGCTAAGTTTAAAGTAGTAGATTCCAAGCAGTTACCAACATGCTTGCATACATGGAGATATCAACCCGTACCCGGAACAACTCCATTTTTATGTTTCTAAAAGCCAGAACGTGGACCGTCTGGCCTCAGGTGGGCCTTGTAGCTCGCGCCGAGTCCCCTACTGGAAGAATGGCTGCGTTATCGACTTTAAGAAATGTCTTGTTAAGAGTTTTCTTAGCTTACAAATTATTGTGTGTCCTTAAAGAAAACGATTAACTTTTACGAACTTTTCTTTATTAGTAAAGAAACTATTTTACGGTGTAGTAAAAAAATAAACCGCCTGTTTAATGATCTGTTACGCACTTATAAAATATGAAAGCTCTTCTTTTTCTAGAAAGACTACTCGCTTTTTCTTACCTTAAAGAAGATCTTTTATTTCTGAAATCGGCACTTTATAATTTACTTTATAATTTTGTTTTGTGCTGCATATTATCGAGATATTTTTTCCGGTAGGTTTCTTTTACAGTAGCAGTATAAGCGAATTATTGTATTCATATATTTATGTTTTATGCCTTTTTTAGTTCAGGGATCGGCATTATTTGTTTCAATTATTTTGGCTTTAGTTTTCTAATCTTGCGGATTCATATTTATAAACAAATGGCAAGAAATTTTAAATTAGCAGTTATTCACTTGAAATATTATCGCTGTAATGTAGCTTAACCTTTTGTCAAAACTTTTAAATTATTGAAATGCTTCGAAAACTCTTGGATAACGATTATGTGATTACTTTCTCAATATGCAGCTGTTTTATAATGGCATAATTGCAATATATAAATAAATGCATCAATAGAGAAATACTGGAAAACTTTTTGGCTAATGGTATAGCTGCCAAAAGACTAGCATTTGTCAACAACAACACAATATATAAATAAATAACATAAAATATATACTACAATTTATATTTTATTATTTAACATGGTCGTGGGAGTGTTTTTTGAACTTTACAATATAACATAGTTTTTCTCATTTTACAATGTTATATTGGAATATACAATCATAACTATACTGATTTTCTCATATTTTAAAGTTCCTATAATTAATGACCACTAATAAAAAGAAACTTAACTTCATCTTTTAACCCATTAGAAATTTAAAAATAATTTCAAATATAAAATGTTTAATTTTGCTAATCTCTTGCATATTTTGACACATTTGTTTAAAGATAAAGCACATTTAATAAAATATATATAATTAAATTTTCGATTTTGTTTATTTTATAAAATTTGTTTTAATATATTCATGTATTTAAATACTGATTTAAATTTATTAAATAATAATTATGCATTTTTTAGTATTTTTAAAATATCTCTATCAACCTGGTTGAAAATTTATTATTATCTCCTATCGATTCTTGGATTTGTGATTCAGACCCCATACTTTTGTATATCTAATTTACAAACATTTTTAATGATAATTTCCGGTTTATTTAGATCTATACGTTACAAAGTGGTCATAAAAATGATTCTGTAAAATATAAACAAATTATCTATATTAAATTTATGCACATAAGCAGAAATTCCATCATTTCTTTGTCCCTAAACTGATATGCTTTTCTAATTTAAATGTAAAATTCTAAACGCATTTATTTGAATTGGAATAATTTAGAAAAACAGGCTGGAAAATTTGGGATATTAAATTGAACCGACATTTTATTCTCAGAAAGTCGCTATCTTGTTCATTTTTCTTAAGTTAAAACACATCATTTACAAAATTAGTATTGGTGCTAATCATGTTTAAAATTAAAATTATCAACTTCTTCATTTTTCAGTAAATAATAAAAATACAATTAAAGGAAGATATTAAAATCTGTCAAATCTAAACACGAAATTTAGAGATCAAGCCAATGTTAATTAAAATTTGAATTCAAAGATTATGTCAGGAACAAATTCTTTGAAAAATGATGCAGAAACAGAAACATTTTCAGTGAAATTAAATAGTAACAAAACAATGTTTCGCTTTAAAACTAGAATTTGATGTATTTTAATTTCATAAAAATACATTCATTACATTTCTGAATAGGAATTCGTAGAGTAACATGAATACGATGAGATGAAATATATATTTTTTTAAGTTTTAGTATAAAGTTATGTAAATAAATCATTTTACAAATTTTATAGAGATAAAAATACGTAAAATATTAATTTTTATGATCGTATAATTTTAAACACCTTACTATAAATTCTCGTGTGACAACATGAGCATGTATATTTAGAAATAAAATAGAGCAAAAAGAAATTGTGCATGTAGAGTCCTGTAAATATATATCTATAAAAGGACTTGCAGAAAATATATAAAGGGAATGCAGATAACGCCATCTATCGGCATCTTCCCGAACTTTTTCTCCAGTGGATTTTCCCTCTATTTTTGAGGAACACCATTCGGTCTAATTAAACAAAATGTAGAGGAAATTTGTAAGCATTATTCATCTACTGTGTTTTGTAGGCTTGAGTGCTAGAATATTGTCAACGCTTTGTTATATTGGATTATCCCTTAATCCTTTTTCGCGGCATGTTTAAACATAAGGACCAGATATATAGAAATAGTCTTGGCCTTTATACTTGTATTACTCAATGAAACAAATTTCTCTAATATAACGTAAACAATTACAATGTAACTTATATAATTTATTTTTTAAGATTTTACTTTCGTATTTTCTATTCAATATTTTATTAATTTCTTCAATTAATGTCTCAATTAATGTCAGTATAAGACCGCGGCTCATTTTCAGATATTTAGGAAAATTTTAAAATGGCAATATTTTTCAACATTTAGGACTAATAAATTTGGCAGCCATTCTTTGAATACTTTTGAGAAAAATATGTTTTTTCACTTAATGAATTAGTTTGCGCTTTGTATCGCATTTTTGCACTTTTAAAATTTAAAAAAATCATAAAGGCTACAAGAAAAGTTTAAAGACTTAATTAGTTTTAAAATACGCATATGGATGTTAACATGTATGATTTACTTCTCATTTATTAAAAGTACGCCGTCTCATTTATTAAAAGTAACCTCCTAAACTTCTCAATATTTTTTCATGAAAATTTCAAAATATATTATGTACGCCAGTCTTTAAAATAAACCTAATTCATCGTTTCTTGTCGTCAAAAATTATTTTTAAAAGGTTATGTTGTTGAAATTTCAAAAATTTTGTGGAAGCTAACTACAGCATTGCCATTGCATAATATAGAAATTCACTTCAAATATACATTTATGTACGTTCACAATAAGCAATTGTTGTAGAGTTAGATACCAGAAATTTTGTTTTGGTGTAAAATTGTCTGAGTAATTTATCGCGGAAGCTGTAATACCAATTTTTTGTTTGACAAATGGTTCATAATTTTCAGTCCTCTATAAAAACGAAATTTTCACATTCTAACATTGTTTATGCTGCTATGACCCCCAAATATAATATACATTACTCTTATTTGTTCAAAATATAAAGATACACTTATTATCTACCATTAAAACTTTGATGAAATTCTATTTCAACATATTCAAACTCGAACTCAAAACATTAATTGAAATATTTCACACCTTATATTACTTTACTTTCCCGGCCGTCCAAATGGTTGCTCAAGTCCTTGTTGACGAGCCGGACGGTCTGGGTCTTCAACACCTTATATTACCAAATATCCGGCCGTCCAAATAGTTGCTCTTAGTCCTCTGGACGAGTCGGACGGTCTGGGTCTTCTACACCTTATATTACCTAGGTCGGACGGTCTGGGTTTCAACAACAACACCTTATATTACCTTACCTTACACCTTTCTGGTAGGTCGGACGGTCTGGGTCTCAACAACAACAACACCTTATATTACCTTACACCTTACCTTTATTACCTTACACCTTTCTGGTAGATCGGACGGTCTGGGTTTCAACAACAACACCTTATATTAATTAAAATTTTGAGGAAAAACTCGCTACATTATTTATAAGCGGGGCTAAACAGTGCTCAACTAATACTCACATTCTATATTTTCACACCTATTCAAGTTCACGGAGAATCCTACACATTCTGCTTTAACAAAACATTAATGTAAAGGAGGAAAAGCAATCCCTTTTTTAAACAGTACTTTCAGATATAAGTTCCTTACTTTTAGATGACAAATCGCATTATTCTTGTGTATGACAATTTAATATCGCTTACATTTTCCTCTTGCACGCCGTGTCCGCAAGAAAGAAAATCATCTTTGAAAAACAAAAATCAGAATCATCAAATGTTTAGAGAGGTTCAAAATCTTCGCGCTGATCAGTAATGAGCTTAAATGCAAAGCGAGCGGAGAAAAATTTTCGTGAATATTTTCCATTTTAATACACCCCGACCGCGGAAGTGGTTTTCCTAAAGTGTTTACTTTAGCCGCAGCCATGCTTGCCCCCCTCTCCTAATACATTTTCTTCTTTTCATACGTTGCTAACTGCCGTTTTATTGGCGAGCCAAAGATCTCTCATCCTTTTTCCCCTTATTCACTTAATCAGCCGGCAAAATGAGACGCTAAAACGGTAGACACTTTGAGAAATGGACACCCCCTCTTGTGAGGCGAAACAAAAAAAAAACGACATAAGGACGAACCCAAGAGGAAAAAAAAAGAATCCACTCATTGAGTCGGAACGACGCGTGGGGTGGAGAAGACGAAAAAATAAAGAAGGGGACGGGATAAATAATAAAAAAACGAAAATATCTTCGCAATCGTAAAACGATTTGTTCCTCCCCTCTCTCTTCAATCGATGGCACACCACATTCCTTAAAGAGTAACGTCACCACCTTCTTTCTCTCTATCTCTCCCGTCTTCTTTTTCTTTTACTCCACGGCGCCGAACGAAGAGCTAGATTCATCTCTTGTTTGCAAACACAGGATTTCGTCATCAGACCACGTGACCCCGGCGATTTATTGGAGGGCGCTGTGACGTCACGCTGAGGTGTGGAAAAACTATAGGTGTTCTTGTTTCTGTTTCCGTCGTTTGTTCCGGGTCTTTCGCAGTCGCTATCGCCTGTTTTTTCCTAGAAAAAGAAATATTGAAGTACTTTAAGAAAAACTGTTTAAATTTATATTCTTTTAATTTTCTTATTAGTTTACATAATTATATTTATTGGTTAATGAAATATATAATTTGTTATAACTAAAATTACCGTACTATTATACATTATTTGTAAGGCATTTTGTAACGTTGGTTTTTTTTTTAGTTGAAACTTCTCTCTATTCTTTACTATATATATATATATATATATATATATATATATATAATTGAAAATTTTTTATTTTACTTATATTATATATACCTGAGACTGATCATTAATAGAAAATGTTCTGTATAGCAAAAGTGAAAGGAAGATGGACTAAAATGTAAATGTGACATCAAATATACTATACAGCAAGCCGTTGAATATTTTAAAGAAACATGATAAGTAACATTATATATAAAACAGGTACTAAATTGGTATAAAATACCTCTTTTTCCCTGTTCCATATATAAATTAAGAAATGGAATAAAAATTACATGTGGTAAAGAAAGGTAATTTTTTTTTTTTTAAACTACACATTAAGTTGAAAGTATTTTTATATAAATCATATATGTAATGCAGGTACTTAAGGTACTAATCCCCTTGTTCCCTGCATAAATATTCATTTTATATTCCCTGCATTTCATTTCCCTGCATTCATTTCAAATATATATATATATATATATATATATATATATATATATATATATGAAACGAATTGTACCTAGAAATAAAAAGAATTTTTAGTGATAATTAAATAATAAATAAATTGTTTACACTGCATTTTTTAATTAAAATAGAATCCAAATACATTTAAAATTATTTGGCATCTACTAATAAAGTTTGCTTCAAATATCAGAATTACAATTTTTTCATTCTCAAAACTAAGTCAATATTTTCATTGCAAAAAATGAAAGTTTTTTAAGGGGATGGGGAAGAGGCAGAACATTGTGAATCTTAAGCAGTTACACATTTGTATATTTAAGGAGAAACTTAATGATTTTGACTGAAAACTGATTTCACGGTACTCTCATAACTTCTAAAAGACGACTTTGGAAGCAATAATTTTATAAATTTAAATTGCAGCCTTAAAAAGTACATAATACTCCAGTGGTTGGTTCACAAGGGGTACGCGGTAAAATGTCTGGGGGTACGCCGTGATATAACCCCAATCTTTGATGAAGTGTGCAAGAGTAAACAAGTTCAACCGTCTCACTGATTACTCAATAAAATGTTCATAATGTTATAAGATTTATTAAATAGTTAATGTCATTTATTGTGTTTATCGATGTATGCAATTTATAAATACAAAATCTAAAGTATTTATATTATATTTTTTTAAATTCCCATTGTGATGCTATAACTATAGTTTTGTCTATCCATACAAGGGGTACTCCAGTTACATCCACATTTTCAGGGGTACGTGGAGCAAAGTTTGAGAAACACTATAATACTCCATCATGGACTACTTTGAAAGTTTACGGTTGCCGATTAAAGAATATTATGGTATCTCTTAAAGTGGCGCCATCTGCTGGAAAGATAGTGGGTTTAATAAGTGCTCAAAGGGTTAAATTCGAAATTGTTTTAGCATTTCCTCATTTTCGATGGTATTTAATTAATTTCTTCTTTAAATAATTCCGTGTTTCTTAACAAGTATAGATTCATGTGTTACTTCATTTTAAATATATTTTTCAATGGCTGACACAAGCGTGTTTATCTTGAAAATTGTTATTAAATCATAATATTTTAATTTAACATTATCACGTATTGCACGTATTTGTTTTAATAATATTTACCATCGCATTGAATGATTTTATAACTAACCAATTAAACTTAAAAATTATATATTCAATTTAAGATATTTACCCATTCAGTAAAATTAAATTTTTAATTAACATTAAATATCTTTATCGCATTTCAAACTGTAATGTCATACAGTTGAATTACCTCACCTAAGTCATACAGTTGAATTATTTTTGTATTAGTTATTTTCTTAAAAATGTTTTAACATAAAAGTTACTGAATTACTTTAACTATAGCATTAATTTCCAATATAAATTGTTATGTATTTCGAATAATTAAAATTAAATTAACCATTTTAACATTGTTAGGAACGATTGGTTTAAAAATCACATGGCGTCTCCGTAAATAAGTTTGAAATATTTAGCTACTGAATTACAAATATTTTTACGCACTTTGCACCTTTTGTATACATTCTTTTTAACAACTAACTATCAAACACTTCACCTGCCACAAATCAGACAGTATTAACTTTGCCATTGTCGTCTACGTAAATAACACTGGCACTTCCATGAAATGTTTCATCTTAATTGTGTCTACGTTTTTGCGACTTCTGCTTTCAAAAACTGACTCATAAGTCTGAAAAATGCGTTTATTTTTATTTTTTACTTTTAGCTCGATTTATATTTTACCATGCCTATATTTCTGTGATTTTCTTGCTTTGTTTTTATATATATGGTGAATGATAGACTATATATAAATTTTAATAAGTAATTTTTTAATAGGTTTTCAAAGAATCGTATTGAAATTATATGTTTGAGCTATAAATATCAACTTGCAATCGGCATATCGTTGCGTACTTAAGAATAGAATAAACTTGTAAAATAAAGAATAATAGAATAAATAGTTTTTTCGCCGAGCAATTTAAGAGAAAAGATTAATATGTTTTGATTTTAAAAATCATTAAAACCTTTTTTCATATTTATTTGTGTTGTGTTGTTCGTTACGTAAATTCAAAATTCTTTACTTAACGTTAGAAGGGTTAGCAATGTCTTATGTACGGATCATCAAATGTTATCGTGAAAAATATGTTTAAAAAGTATATGGCAAATATTTAAAACTACCCTTAAATCAAAATTTTAGACTTCTTGATTAAGAAACAGAAAATTTACTTAAATTGGAATTAAAAAAAAATGGGAATTTGTTAAAACTATTTTTCAGCTCATTTGATATGGAAAATTAATAACAATCCATCAAAACAGAAATAAAAGCAAAAGTTGTAACATTCTGTTACGTATTTCGCAAATTTGCTAAGTAAAATTTTAACTCGTGCTGAAATTACTTTTGATTTAAAAATAAAGTATTCTTTTAAATGTTTCCTCTTTACTAAGTTTTTCTTGTTATTTTAAAACTTAATACTTGAAAAAAGAAATTAAATGCCATTTTCTAATTAGACGTGTTTTGAGTAGTTTCCATTCATTTTGCACACCCTCTGTATTTCCTCTGAATCGTCTGGATCTCACGCGAAAATGCATTTCTGAAATATAATTAGTGCAACTTATTATATTTGGTGAAATTTATTACTTAAACTGTTCAAATAATTTATCATGCGTGACAAGAAGAAGCTGGAGGCTTCTGTTTAAAATCAAAAAGTAATTATATGGAAAAAAGCGGAGTGAAACAGCAACCATTTTTTGTTTTTGTGTTCTTGTAAAACATTGCAACAGCAAGCGGGAAATCTTTATCTGCAATTATGTCTATTTGCTTTGATTTCTTCCTTTTAATTGCAAGCATAAAAGAATATACCCTAAAGGAGCGTCGTGACGATTATAAGCTTCAATACAGAAACAAACGTACTCGATAAATAGCGGAGTTTGCAATTAAAAGAAATAAGCGCGGCGTATACATACATATACACATTCATAAATGAACATATTAAAAAGCGAAAAAAATACGCGCACAACGCAGAGAATACCTTGGTTGTTTTCATTCGACTATTGAATACGACAAGTACACAGGCGGGGAAAATTAAAATCCTAGAAGTAGGCAGAACCTCCGTATTTGCTCTTAATTCGGAAGAAAAATTTTCCTCGGTCTTCAGCAGAAGTTGGGACAGCAGTAATTGGGGAGTTAATTAAAATTGTCGAATATTTGCATGCAAGAAGCTGCTCGCATATACTATCGCGATTATCAAAGGGGCTGCATCCTAATTGCGAAACATAACTAAAGTTGAGTTGTTAGTTTTTATCTGGAAGGTATTGATTATGAAATAATGACTGGGTGCTTCATATGTAAACAAGAACGGAATTTGTGAAAGAAAATGTAATTTGATTTTTTTTTCTATTGTTTGGAGCCGCCGTACGAATGGAATTATCACTTCCATATTTTCTTTATCAATTATTTGAAAGTTACGGAAAATAGTTCATTAATTTGGGAATATGGCCATGATTTCCTAAATATATACAGATATTTTTCCACGCGTTATGTTCAATCCATCGAAATTATGTGTCGTTTCAATGTTGTTATTGATTGAACTTGAATGTTTAAAACACTGTTTAAAACTTACATGTTCTAATTCACTAGGTTAATAAAGTTTTAACCTCTCTTGATTAACAAAGTTTTAATCTCACTAGATTAACAAAATTTTAACTTATATCTTTTTCTGAAAATCAGTTGTATAACAGCGTATTGCAATATTTGTAACTGCAAATTCATTGCGTAATCTGTTTGAAGACTTACATTTATTCAGTTACATGATTGTTTGAAGATTGTTTGAAGACTTACATGATTCAGTTTAATAAGAAAGAAATCTGTCCATAAAAGTTTTAAAAGCTGAATGTTATCTGATTCAAAAAAAAAAAAAAAAAAAATTAGCTAACTTTTACTCAGTATAACATGGAAGTTATTTCACTGTTATAACAAAGTCTTTTACGAGATGAATTTCATAATATTATTGTCATTCTTCAACACTTCTACAAGGTTTCTCGAAAATTTCTTTTTCCGTTCTAAATTTTGGGGAAATTCCTATCCATCTTTCCTATTCCGGATTCTCCAGAAATTTTGAATCAAATGTTTATATTTCTTTCCCCCCCCCCCCCCCCCCCCCACAGAAAATTTCATTTGAATATTTGTTCTGTTTTTCAAAACCGATTGCGCATTCAAACTAAAAATAATATCTACCACTTTAATATTTGAATATTCATTGCATTTATATTTCGTGATTCCACGCATCACCTATAGATGGCGCTGAGAGGGACGAAAGCAGACCCCCTCTAATATACGAAAGGGAGGATTAGGAGCAAGGATCGCCAACGGTCAGGTCTTCTCTTTTGAAGCGGGGAGATGCGAATCTCAGGGGAAATATATTAACGCACGTTGGAACTCAGAATCGATTTTTTGAAATTTGGATATTTTAAAACGACTTCCTTGCTCATCAAGTACATGCGAAATGACATACGTTAATATCTAGCGTGACTACATAGGGATTTTCAATTAATATTTCATAATGTTTAGTGTGTAATGAAATACTTGATAGTTATGTAAAATACTTGCTTGTGAAATATTCAGTGTTATGTCGTTTCAGTGATTTTTACAATATCATTTAGAAATTATCTGCACGTATTGTTGTGATATTTAACAGATAAAACTATAATATTTGTTTGATTTACTTGACATCTTTATAAGAGTTCTGATTCAAACTTCGTAATTTTTTGCAAACGCTTTCAGAGATTAATACTTTAATTGATAATGAACTTGTCAGAAAGTAAAAACACATTGTACAAAAGATAAGGAAAATATTAAGCAACGTAATAAGTATAAATTAAGTTACAACGCAAAGTGCAGTTGTTTCGAGAATACGTTAGATCCTCTTTGTCAGTGAATAAAAAGCCAGAAAGCACGAAATCAAAAAAGACACAATGAGATTTTTTTTTAATTGTTATTTGTTGGTCCCTTTAGTATTGACGAATGTCTTCAAAGTAACCTAAAAAAACTGTAACCTACGTTGTAACTTAATTTGCGCTTAATGACTTTGCTTAAGTTTTCTTATTCAGTAATGATCTGTTCAGGCTTAGCACATGAATTTAATGTAAATAGATTATAACTAGCAAATGCCAGTAAATAATTATTTTATCCGCATTTCATGTTTGTTTGATTTTTGCTTTTTAATTTACTTGTAAATGTGTGTATACACATAATCAAATATCATTTAATATTTAATTAAGTATGGCACAATTGTTAATCCTCATCGAACGGTCAGCGACACTGAATAAGAGAAGATCGACTTTACATATCACAGTTTTCACACATATGCTGTATATCTGGCATGGCCAACTATAACTCAAAAACGGCTCGACGGATTTGCATTCTCTTTTCACTGGTTGATAAAGGTAATTCAATAAAGAGCAGGATTATGGTTAAACATATTTCCGATTTTATAGAACTTTAATATATCAAAGGGAAAATTTCAAAATACACCTCATAACTACATATCATCGGAAATACGCAGTTTAATTGGTGAAACTTTTTACTAGCAATAAGACTGGATTCTAGGAATGTTCGTTTTAATATAAGTTTTATCCTCCTGCGTCTCCCCTCGAAACAAAGGAATTAAAATTTTTGATTTGTCTTTCTGTAATGACAACTTACAAGTCGAAAATGGCTCAACCTATTTACATATTTTGAACTGGTCATTATAGTGCAAAAAACATGCCATAATAGTGAGAAATGTTAGATAATATCTCCTTATACAGTGAAAGAGTTGCATACGCGTAGAGATGATTTCGGAAAAGGGGGGTTCGACCGATGATTACAGTGCTAAATTTCGACTTTGCATATAAACCCTACCTAAAACTAGGTTAATTTTTTCACCAAAAAGAAGTTTTGACACCATCTTTCCTTTTTTCCCCGGCCGCCCACCTTTCTGCTCATGTCTTCGGATGAGCCGAACGGTCTGGGCTTTCGACCACATTTCCTATGCCTGTGTAAAAGGGGAAAGTAGCATAATAGTGTAAAATAGTGAAAAAAGTTTGATATAAGATATATTATATTATATTGCTTTATATTTACTAGTTCTGTTCTACATTTTCTTAGCTCTAATATTGAATTTTGCACGTCCTTTTTCTCACTATTCTAGTATTGTCTCAGGTGTATAGCAGTGACAACATCTTCATTAGGTCTACTGTGCTTCGCTAAACTTTAAAGCAACCATCCTCTTCAAAATTTCATCTTCTCTGTAATTAAAGCTTAATATTCATACGCGGTCCCTCCATTGCAAACATATACGGGCATTTCGCAAAAATCAACAAAGACGCTCTTCCTCGCATAAGACGCTGCCAATGGATTTGTGAATAATTAAAATCAATGTCGGAATGGACCCTCCATGATGGACAGAAGAGTTCCCTCCCCCTCAGGGGGGCAGGGGTGAGGGGGAACTCGGGGTGTGCCAAGCGTTGCCCTGGCAACTGCATGACCCTTGTTAGGGTGGGAGGCTGTTCCGTTATCGTCCAGTGGTCCAACTTTAGAGAGATTTTCTCATTGTAGTGTTGGATTTTAGCAAAATTTTAAATCCATTTTAGAATTCCCCGTGAAAATGGCGGTATTTTCTCTTTTTATGTTTTGGTATTTGTCCAATATATATCGGGTAGGTTTTTTTATAGTGAGAATCCAGGGAAAAATTCAAGGTCATTTGAAAGGGAAATAAATCGATATTATTCTAATTAGATACATGGAAGCTAAGTAGTTTTTTTTTTCCACGCTCGACTTATAGCTATAATATGATCACATAGCTAGATTTATACACAGAAAAGTTTTTAAAACATTCTTATTCTTTACTATTTATTTATAGATTGTGTTTCCACTAAGAAATTAATTTACATTTTATTGGATTTGTCAAGATCTCCTATCCCAGCCAGGATTCGAACTTCGGATGGCCACATGGCCAGTCAAAGCTCTATCCACTGAGCGACTGAGACAATAGTCCTTTCTTCTATTGTTGAAGTAGGACCTATACGCCAAGCGTGCAATTTTGCCATCGTGCCCCAAAGGGATAAAGTTAATGGTTATCGTTAACGGAGCAAGCATGCAATTTTTATAGTATATATATATATATATATATATATATATTCCATCTTTATGTATGTAGCCCAAGTTATTAGAGTTTATAGATATAATCTGTCTCTAATATCAGAAACATACATTTTGTGTTCATTTTGATTAAATACTTGAACTTGAAGAGGAGTTTTTTCAAATTGAACAATTCATATATTTAGGCCTAGTGCTTATCCACGTGTATAGCTTTAATGCTTGGATTTTATTTGATTTTCAATTATCGATTCCGTTCTATTGATATTTGTTGATTATCTTCAGCTTGATGATTAGAAATTTGTATTTTATTTTCCATTTGATTAATGATTGTCTATTTAATACTTCTTTTCATTATGTAGTCATATTTTAAAGTTAGGGTTTTTTGAGTTGCAACTTCTCTCTATTCTATCATTAGATTTTCAAACACTCTCTCTCTCTCTCTCTCTCTCTATATATATATATATATATAAGTATATATATATATATATATATATATATATATATATGTATATATATATATATATATATATATATATATATATATATATATATATATATATACATTTATTTATTACTTGTATATAATAATAATAGTTTGAAAGTCCAATGAAAGAAAAGTGAGAAGCTGTAACTCGAAAAACCAAACTTACTAACAAGCCTACAAAATAAAAGTATAAATCAGCAAATCTTCAATCAAATGGAAAAAAATACAAATTTCGAATCATCAGGTTAAATAAAATCATCAAAAATCAATGGTATGGAATCGATAAAAGAAAAACAAATGAAATCCAAGCATTAATGCTATACACGTGGACAAGGACTAGGTCTAAATAATGGATTTGTTCACTTCTCCAAAACTCTTCAACGGGTCCAAGTATTTTGTCGAAGCAAACAAAATAAATGTATGTTTCTGAAGAAATAGATAGATTATATCTATAAAATATTTCTACTTGGACAGCATACATAAAGAAGAAAAAATAAAAGGAAACAAGAATACCTGGAGAAAAACACTACAAATGCACGAACATTTCGAACTCGGGAACTCAGAATGAAGAGACCAGTGTTGCCATTCGCAAAGGACAAAGAAATGATCTAATGTTGCCATTCGTAGGAAATGAATAACAGTAATGCGAAAAGGCAAGAAAAAGTGATAATATACAATCAGACCTGCTAAAAAGTGGGGCTAATAATAAAAAGGCTAATATTTAAGAGGATGTAAAAATAAAAGTATTATTATTACAAGAGAATGGAGATGTCAGGCAAAAAAAAAAAAATTATGAATAGAATTCATGAAAATCCAGCTAATCTAAATTTTTTAACTATACCATTTACTAAATAAGAGGGATATTTATATAAATTGCCTGTAATTTTTAGATTATTTATATGTATGGCATGACATTTTTATCAGATAATCTATAAATTTTAAAAAGCTGATTAAGTATAATATTTCTAAACAATAGAATCGAATTGCAAGAATTAAATGGTAAGATTTTATTAATGTTAAAATTAAAATAGTCTTTTTTATCATATAAATTAGTAACAATTGTATTAGAAAGTTCAATAATAAGATTTAAATCCAAAAAATTAATATTATTTCTAATAGCAGCTTCATTAGGAATTAATTCCAAATTGTCTGGATAGAAATTTATATCTATGACATAATTTTCAGTATATACTAAGCAAATCAGATCATCAACATATCTATATAATGTATAATCTATTGAAGTAAAAGACTGTTCGTAATGATAAAGGTATAAATTAGCTAACATACTGCTACTGCAGCCACCCTGTGGAACTCCTGAGACTTGTAAGTATAATTTATTTCCTTGAAAAATATAATTATTGAAAATAACAAAGTGGAAAAGTTTAGGAAAATTTATAAAATTGGTTTGAGTTGATAGATTAGTAATATAAGCATTATATAGAGCTAAAATTACATCATACAGGTTTGAGATCTTAATATTATTAAAAGATCTTTAAAAGCAAAAGTTTGAAAGCCTATTAGTTTTCTATGTGATGTTAATTTATTCTTTAATTCTTTACTAGTATTTAGAATAAGGTAATTATTGCTAGACTGACGTAAACTATCATTTATTAGATTTGAAGGATTTAGTAGTAATTTACTCGCAGTAGTAGAGTAAGTATTATGACCACTAGTTACTGTTCTAAATTTAATAGGATTTTTATGAAATTTAGGAATAAGCACTATATATATATATATATATATATATATATATATATATATATATATATATATATATATATATATATATATATATATATATGGAAATTTAAGAAATTTATATTTAATATTTAAATCACTATACATATTGATAATTTTCAATTTGATACTATTAATGGAATGAAAATCTAATTTAAAAAGACTATTTTTTAAATAATCTAACAGAAATAGTATATAAAATTTTTTACAGATAATAGCATAATTATTGGAGGCTTTATCAACATAGGTTATAACAAAAGATCTTTGTAAATCATTAATGGAATGTTTAATATTATCAATATTATATATAGATCTAGACAATTTAATACTACTAATAGCATTTTTAATAGATTCTAATAAAGTAAATTTCCACATATTAAATACCTCTAAAGTCAGAGCATATTTAGAAGCTACTTCAGATATATATTTATCAAATCAAGATTAATTGATTTTAAAACTTTAAATGAATTATTATAAGATGGTAACCTATATTTAGCGCCAAAAGACATAATGGTTCTTAACGAATTGTCTTTAACTATACCCAAGTCTCCTGTAACTATATGCTCCAAGTCTGGATTTAGAAATTTATCATAATCGTTTACTTTACAAATACATTTATCTAAAATACATTTATCTACAATTGACTTAGAATCATGATCTATAGAGAGAGATTGTGAAATTTCATTATAATTAAATATAGATCTACCAATAGGTTTGTTGTATTTAAAAGTCTTTGATACACTCAAATCTCCAATAAACACTAAATGTTTGAACTTGTTAAATAAATGATCAAAATTTATAGAATTATAAATGGGATGCTTGAAAGAGATTACGCAATAAGAATTAGTAGACATATTATTATGATGAAATTGTTAAGTTTTAAATTTAAATACTTTGATATTGTAATAAGCAAATCATAGAAAATATGCTTAAAATGTTCATTAGCAAGATTTAATTTTAAGAAAATTGCAAAAACTTTATTTAAATGTTTTTTCTTTACCGCAAAAACACAAGATTTTATTAATTTCCATTGAAAAGTGTTATTAAATTGATTATGTAAACAAATTATCTCAGCTTTAAAATCATGTTGTAAAGTGTTTCCTTTACCACTTTTAAATCTTTTGAATTTGACTAATTTACTATTATTTAAATGGGATTTCAAAAAAAGGTGGTTAAAAATAGAATATTTATTATTTATTATCTACAAAATTATTTTTTACATTATTACCATTTAAATATATTTGATTTAATCCATATGGAAAAAAAGTACAATTTCATTTAATATAGTAGTTTTCAAAATAAATCCTCTCTGATGTATTTGTTTTTATATCCAAAATATGTATAGTGATATTTTCAAAACCGTGTTTAGCAAAGTGTTTATATTCTATTTTATTGGAAGTAGGAAGAAAATTATTATTGAGAATATATATTTTGACGTGATCTCCGTAGATGAATGGGATTACTAGTTTGTCCAATATAAGATAGATTGCAAATATTACAAGATAATCTATAGATGCAATTAATATATATATATATATATATATATATATATATATATATATATATATATATATATTTATTTATATATATATATATATATATATATATATATATATATATATATATATATATATATATACATTATAAAACTTGAAAAATTTATTTTCAATTTTAGTGAACAGATTAAAAAGCTAAAAGCAAAAAATAATTTATAATACATCTTGTAAAGCGCTATGCTGCAATATTTACATGTGTATTCCTATATAAATTCCCAAAAAGGACAAGTAGCAATGTACTCGTACAGATTCTAGATGTGTGACAGAAGTACCGGCCGGGGGGAGTTGCGACCCCCAGCACTCCGGTTAAAGCTTTTTCCGCCATGGCAAACGCTCCCGGTAACCGATACTCCCTACACGATTTCCTTCATGACCTTTTATAAATCCGCAAAAATACATACATATACAATTTCAATAACATGTAAAATCTAAAAGTTTACTTTTCTACGCTAAAACTATCCATGAAGCATTCTGTAAAAATATAACAAATAATTTAAAATACAAAATTCTTAAGACTAAAGAAATCCCAGTCTGAGAGGATATTTTTTTAAAAAATGGATATAAGACCCATAAACCGCATTATTTCCATATAAAAACCTGTGTGTAAAATTACCTCACAATTAGTCATTTAATCCTTTTAAACCCTTTCTATTCAAAACTAATGTTTGAAATACTAGTCAGAGTGTCTGTATTTTTAAATATGGACTCAAGACCTATTGGCAACTCCATCGCCATATATATACTAATGTTTGAAATCATTTCACTTATGGTTAATCCATATGGAAAAAAAGTACAATTTCATTTAATATAGTAGTTTTCAAAATAAATCCTCTCTGATGTATTTGTTTTTATATCCAAAATATGTATAGTGATATTTTCAAAACCGTGTTTAGCAAAGTGTTTATATTCTATTTTATTGGAAGTAGGAAGAAAATTATTATTGAGAATATATATTTTGACGTGATCTCTGTAGATGAATGGGATTACTAGTTTGTCCAATATAAGATAGATTGCAAATATTACAAGATAATCGATAGATGCAATTAATATATATATATATATATATATATATATATATATATATATATATATATATATATATATATATATATATTTATTTATATATATATATATATATATATATATATATATATATATATATATATATATATATATATATATATATATATATATATATATATATATGCATATTTTTTACGTCGGAACCATGTTTACAACTAAACTAGTATAAACTAATACGAACTAAACTAAGGTGAAACGATTTTTTTTCGTATAGTTTTTGAACTGCAGTGGTTATATAGATAGACTGTCAAATACACACACACACACACACATATGCAGATATCACACAAAAACTGTTTTATCCCTATTCTAAATTGTCCAAATATGTAAATCTATCGAAAACTCGAATTACAATTTTCGACTAAATGCCAATACTTTTTTTTATTACTTACTATGTATTGTGGGAAAAATAAAAAATGGACTTGAAATTCTGTGGAAAAATTTAAACTTAAAAATGAGTATAGATACAAAATAAATATTTTATTGAAGTACCATCATTACGTATTATTAACTCAGTTAGAACCACCCATATGGAGGGACGCTATTTAAATAGGAGACGGACGCCAAAAAGCACCAAGACGTAAAATATTTACAAAGAGGAAAAATCAAATGCGGAGAGAGATCCAAAGGGATAAATATTTTTGTAGGAGGGGAGGGGGGAGGCGCAATTGACATGACCGGCCCTGCATCAGTTTTAAGAGGACAGTATATGTTGATATCCAACTTTTTAATTTTCATTAAACTGACAATTTTTTATACATATACTAAATTTATCATATATTTACCAAATATAATAAAAAGAGGTTGATATAGTTTAAATTAAAAAGAAAAAAAAATTATCTTAAAAGAATGTTAAAATGCTCCTTGCCCCCTAGTTTCTAATTTTCTTCTCCCAATTTTATATTATATTGATTTAGCAGATTAATATGAACAAATTTGTGCATTAAATTCTGAACCACCATCATATATATATATATATATATATATATATATGAGAAAATAATAGAATACCAATAGAATACCAATAGAATAGAATACCGAGAAATACCAATTTTCATTGGTATTTCTCGGGTATATATATTACAAGTAATCATAAAAATCTTCAATTATATATATATATATATATATATATATATATATATATAAGTTATATATTATATATATATTATATATATATATATATATAGCAAGTTACCACAAATTCTTGGTTTCCAAACCTTTGATTTTAAAGACCTATTTAATAATATTGTCATTAAAGATTTACATAAAGTTATTATCTCTCTTTATCATGACTATATATCTTCCAATCATGATGCTTTTAATGTCAAAAATTTTCCTATGCTCTTGCACTTTGTGTTATACAACAATTATATTATCCAAGGTGATAACATTTATTTACAAACATCTGGTGTACCACAAGGTGGCTGTAGTAGTAGTATACTCGCTAACTTATATCTTTATTATTATGAATGTCATTTTAACTCTAATTCATATATTATATATAGATATGTTGACGACTTAATTTGTATTATCATTGATGATTCCTATCCCATTAATATTGATTTTTACCCGTCTAAACTAGAATTAATTCCTAATGAGCCTTGCGTTAGTCAAACTGTTAATTTTTTAGACCTCAATTTAGATACCCTCAATAATCATGTAATCACCAATCTATATGATAAAAAAGATTCTTACAACTTCACTATCATAAAGCTGCTATCATATCAATCTTGTAATTCTATTCAATTGTTTAGAAACATCATTTTAAACCAGCTATTTCGAATACATCGACTTTCTGATCCTCAGTTTCACTTTCTCCACATCAATAAACTTAAACGCATTTGTCAAAACTACCTATATCCGGAAGTATTTGTAAATAATATTATTAATAATTTCAAATATACCACGTAATAATTTTACACATGCATTATTTATCATTATTTATTATTAACTCATTTTTGAAAATTCACCCATTCTTATCACCTCACTTACCACTTGGCCTGAGTCTAATACTGTTTACTATTTTAGAATGTCTATTTTCCACTTGTCCTGAGTCCTATACTGTTTACTATTTTCGAAAGTCTCCATACTTATTATGTATCGTTCAATTGTATTCATTCCCACTCGCATTGACGAAGTGAGGTGAAATGCTCAGTCACTAGTTTATCTTACACGTGGTGCTATGCTTTTGATTTCACATTACAGTTCGTGGAGGTATTGTTTTTTCAGCTTTGTATAATTCAATTGATTTATTTTTCTAATTCCACTAGCCAGTAGACAGTTCCAATGGTGTCTATAGTTAAATACTATCGCCATTGTCAGAAACTGGCTATTCTATCGGTTTTAATTCGAATTGTATGGCTGTCCTGATGAGAATGCAATTTCGAACTGACCGCCATTTTTTGTGTGGTTTCGATTGATTGTTCTCTATTCTTGATCTCTTGTCTTGAGCTGATTATTATTGCCTATTCTCATTTTTGCAGAGTTTTATTTTTATTTACTTTTATATACTTTTAATTGTGATTTTTGAATCCTAATATTCTTCTCATCCCCCTTTCCAATGTAGTGATATGTAACCTTCTATCTTTATCCTTAGACTTGGCTTATAGTTACTCATTTGTAACAGATATGCTAGAGATGGGTTTTTTTGTACATACAGTAGTTTATGCATAATTTTCGATTAAAATCATTTAATTTTTATTTATATATATATATATATATATATATATATATATATATATTCCTGGATTGGATTCGGTTTCTATCAAAATTTTACCTATAGCGAAGCTTCCTATACATTTATGTCGCTTAAAGGATTCGGATTCAAAGATACATGCACAATTTTCTAAAAATATATAGAGTGAACATGACCTATAAATTTCATATAATTATGACAAAAACTAGACCGCGTGGAACATTTTAAAGTTATTAAAATCTCAAAAACCTCATTTTGAACAAAATACACATAACATATTTTTAGTGAATTACAATCTTCACCTGTTCATAATTTTGGAAGTAAACAATCAATTGGAATGCAGGGTTTTGTAATTCATGAGAAATAATATGTATAATAATATTCTGCCAAATTTTTTTTAGCAGAATTTTTTCAAATTTTGCTCATTTAGACGTCCACTGTCCACTTAAGATAGTTACGTTTAAAAGCGTTTTTCGTTTGTTCTTTTAACTTTCTTAAATATATTCTATTATTTTGTGCAATAACCCCAGTGAGTTAAGTGTAATGAAATTCCTAATAAGAATTCAATTGTTCGCAATGTTCTAGCAGGTGTGAAGAATAATAAATTAATTCTCATGAATATCAAGTGTGTTCACACTATGCAAGGAATAGCGACTGAGACGCTTAAGTACAATTAAAACAGACCCCGTACTTTTGGGATTCATCACGGTAACAAAATAATGGCGAAAAAATTTCGCTGAATTCAAGTTAATGATCGTTGTAATCTCGATAGAAAATTAGAACGAAGAGAGTGTTTCGCCTGGGGCGCATAAAAAGCGAAATGTATTTATTTATGTTAAGCAGTTTTTAAGCGGTGCTTAGAAAACTTTCGCAGACATAAA
Source organism: Amaurobius ferox (assembly GCA_951213105.1). Classification (NCBI taxonomy): domain Eukaryota; kingdom Metazoa; phylum Arthropoda; class Arachnida; order Araneae; family Amaurobiidae; genus Amaurobius; species Amaurobius ferox. Next base: position 110,176,503 of record OX578141.1, on the reverse strand, counting down.
TATTCTCTGCTGTATTGAATCGTATAATTTCCATTTGTTAAAATCTGAAATCTAAACAAATGAAGAATAAAAAGACTTGAACAAAAACAGTCAGTATGAAATTTATTTTGATTTTCTGGAACTTCTTTCAGAAATTTGCTTTCTTGCATCAGTAGCTTTAAGTTTTAATAACTTTTATTTCTATATACTATTTGTCTCGTTATTATTTAACAACGTTTTTCTTTTCTTGATGTAGTTATAATTTATTTTCAAAACCGGTTCTTTTACATAATTTATTACAAGTCTGTTTTTTCTTTGCATTCAGTGGCGAAGGCAAAATGTGTGTCACATCCCTCCCATTGGTGGGAAAAAAAACTCTATTAAATCCATATTGGAAAACGAAACCCACAGCACTGTCATACGCGATCATACCTCCATTCGGAATCATACCCTCATTCTCGGTCATACCCTCATTCGATCATACCCTCATTCGATCATACTCGCATTCGTGATCATATCCTCATTTGATCATACCCTCATTCGATCATACCCTCATTCGCGATCATACCCTCATTCGCGATCATACCCTCATTCGGTCATACCCTCATTCGGTCATACCCTCATTTGCGGTCATACCCTCATTCGATCATACCCTCATTTGCGATCATACCCCATCTTTCGGGATTCTGGCTGCTCATGTGTGGTTGGTGGTATTAAAAACCAATTGGATTTTTGCTGTTACCAATTGAAATTAATATAATAAATATAAAAATCGCATGATTATTTCCTGTGACGTCGTGAAAAAAGAAAAAAGTCTAATATCTTCTCGAGAACGGCTCTTAACAACTCCTAAACAAAGGTGTGTTTATTATTTTTGGAGTCCATCGGACACATTCATTTGATAATAGTTAATAAGTTTATTTTTTATGGGTTTTTTCTTCCATTTTAAGCAATACTCTTACCATTTTGACAACCGTACATGATAACGTTCTTCAAATGATGAGCTTTTAAATAAAAAGTTACGTGTAAGTTGTTTATTTTTGTAATAATGGTAAAAAACTTTTGCAATAAATATTTTTTTAATTTGAGAGCTCTTTCAAAATTAACAGGCCAATGACATTTGTTCATTGAAAAAAATCGTATAAAATGCCATTCAATTTGCTTAATTTACTCGAAAGATGTTGCGTTTCCTGTGGAAAAACAAAATGTCTACCGTTTAAAAAACAACTGAGGATAATGGTTAAACAATTATATACATTTATTTCTTGTTTAAAGCTGATCAATATAATAGTAAAAATATTTATTTTTTGTTTATCATTTTAGATCAAAAACGTGCAATATCTAAATATAATCACATATTTACGTTCTGCAAAAAGAGTCATTCAACTTTAAATAAAAAATGACCAAAAAATTGACTTTTTTTTATGACTTTTTAACATCACTATATTTTGTTTCGATTTTTGGAAAAAAATGACCGAAAAATTAAAAGCATTTCCCTAGTCCGAAATTACAAATTTATTTGTTCAATTTATTTATCATACCCACAGACTCACAGACTGACATCCTTGAAAAGCTAGTTGATTCACATTCAGGGGTTCTCAAAGCGGGCAAATTCACCAATATCTGAGAGTTGGATTTTTTACCCTCCACAATACTTTCCCATTACTCTATATTGTACAGAAAGTAGAAAGGGAATAAACCTAATACCTCGTCTTTTATGAGCTATATTTAATCTACTTCTTTTATTGGCTAGTTTTAGTGTACTTCTTCTATGGACTAGTTTAACACTACTTCTTTTATGAGTTACTCTTACTCTAGTTATTTCATGAGCTAGTTTTTTCTACTTCTTCCATGAGAGAGTTAATTTTACTCTACTTCTTTCATGAGCTAGTTTTCCTCTACATCTTTTATGAGCTAATTCTACACTACTTCATTTATTGCTTTCTGATTGACTCTCTTTTAATGCAGGTCTTGGGTATATAACCCCCCCCCCCCCCTCTATTTCTTCCTTTTGCACTTATTCCCCTTTTGGACTTCGGGTTTGTTGATTCTCTTGCACTAACGAAGGGGACCCAGTGTATTCTCGAAACATCCGCATGCTGCATTATTGTGTTATTTATGCTTATATACGTTATTCAAATTTTCCTTATTCTTCGCATAAAGTGTGTTTTACTTATATATAGTTTTACTCTATTAATTTCATGAGCTAGTTTTCTTCTACTTTTTTTATATGAGCTAGTTTTACTCTACTTCTTTTATGAGCTAGTTCTGAGCTCTTCTTTTTTTATGAGCCAGTTTTACCCTACTTTTTATGAGCTAGCTTTACTCTACTTTTATGAGCTAGCATTACTCTACTTCCTTTATAAATACTAATAATTTCTCATTTAAATTCTTTTATTGTCACTATAATTAAAGTTCCGTTATAAACCAGCATGCTGAAGTTTGAGAAATATTTCTCGGGATATTCCTTTATACAAATCACCATTCTTTCAGCTTAAAAAAATCACTACTGGAAAGAAAAAGATACTGTTGCAAAAATCAATTCACATTGTTTTTGGCGCATTGTGTTTAATTAATACAATTAATTTACTTTTTAATTAATTGCCGAAATAAATCTCTGAAAACCAACGGGAGTGTTGTTACATCAAAAAGCAACATTGTAAAGATATTGCAATAGGTCGAACATACCATTTAGGGAAAAGATAAATTTCGTATAATTTCAACAATTAAAATACCCATAAAAATCCCTAGTTAATAAGTACCGAATCTGAATTCGTAAATTTTATTGCGACAAGTTATTTTGTTTTACACATGATATATTTAAAGCAAAAATTTTATTATCCATGCAAATCACTTTATTTTTCAAAGCTCCTAACATTCCCAAACAGAATGGGCGCACTTAAGCACCCTTTATGGGAATATTAAACCTCGTTGAAATAAATATCCCGATCAGTGAGCACCGCCATTTCTTTGCTTTTTAAATTCGATCGTGGCTGTTTCTCTTCCGCGGAGAAGATGAGGGAAAAAAAGAGCAGGAGGGGAAAAAAAGTAGAGTTAAAAAAGCATAAAAAGTAACTGCAAAAAAGAAGAAAAATTACTCGCGTGGAGAATAATAATATAAAAAACAAAGTGCAAAAAAAAACTCTCGCGACTCGGTTATTTATTAATATTTTTCTTTTCTCCGTTGTATTTATTTTTAGTAGTGTGGGAGTCGTTCATCTGCATTTGGATCGGTCAGTTTATTGCGTGACTGGTGACCGCCAAATACACGTGATTTGTCTGCCGAGACAGCTTCAATCATCGGCATACTTATGCTATATTATATGGGAAAGAAAGAACAACAAGGCAAATATATGCTTTGTTTACTGCCGTTACTACCTTTGACTTTATTTATACGCCTATGTTGGTGTGCTTATAGTATACGAACACGTGCCTTTAAAGAAATATTATATACTGGTATGTGTACGCTATGTGTGTACGCTATGTGTGTACGCTGTGTGCGTGAGATATATATTTGACAAAATTGTGTGGAAAACCCAGGCCGTCCGACTCGTCCAGAGGACTTATGACAAAATTGTGTGTCCGGACTTTGAGAAATATAGTCACCAAAGTAAATTTTGTATGCAACGCTCATTTCCAGGAATATTTCTAGTCTTTAAATATTATAAAATTGTTGTATTATAAAAAAAAATATTTAGCTTTAATTATTTTGGCTTTTATTTTACTAGAATTAAAAAATAAGGGCTGTTTTTTAGATGCCGAGCATATGTGGTTATGTCATAAGACAAATGTACTTTATTTACATTACAGGTTAGGATGTTCCTTTTTTCACACAATTAAAATATGCAAAAAGATAAATACAAAAATGTTTATAATACACTGGTCTATATCGTAATGATTTCTCACCCATCTTGCATTTTTCATTTATGTGTTCAACTCTTGTAAAAAATGTTTGCTATATTTACATAATTATGAAAAAGAGTGAAAAAAGCATGTTGGATAAATTAAGAAACTATTTCAAAAATAAAAATATAATTTTTCTTTTAAAATATATTCAAATTTCAAAGAACTTTCAGACTGAAGCGAACTTCGGAGGGAAAGTTGCCACCCCAAATCCCTCCTATGTTTCGAATTTAAAACATTGCAATTAGGCACTAAGCACCATGCCTTCTAATATTGGGAAACGAAATATACAAATAAAAATTTTAGTTGAATAAAATATTTAAAAGATGTGAAATCCACAGTATTTTTAACAAAGTGATATACTTTTTTTTTTTTCATGATTGTAAAATAATAACGTTTCAAAAATTCTTACTCGTTTTATATTTGACCTAATGTGTTAACTAACAAGATGTTTTTTTTATGACAGATTACTAGTAAATATTCATTTAATAAACACTAACAAAATATTTTTTAATGAGAGCTGACTAATCAGCATTATTTTTTATGAGCGATTAAGATATTGTTTTACAGTAAAACATTACTAATGAAAATATTTTAATGATAGATGACCAATAAAATATTATTTATGATATACAGCAATAAAAATATATAAATAATTAAAATATCTGAAAATTAGCAAAATTTTATTTTATGAGATATGACCAATAATATACTACTTTTAGTGAGAGATGGTTAATAATGTATTATTTTTTTATATTTGTGTCTTATTTAGACATCCTGTGGTAATTTTATGCACACTACGACTAATTTATTTTACTGAGACATAACTAATCCCTTTTTTTAATGAGATATAACTAATCTTTATTAGTTTTAAGATAGATGACTAATAAAATATTATTTTTAATAAAAAATAATAAACTATATTATCTTTTAATAAGAGATGACTTATAAAATGTTAAATTTTAATGAAAAATTTTTAATAACGTAATTTTTAATGCAAAAGGATAAACAAGATATTATCTTTTAATAAGATATGTCTTATAAAATCTTAATTTTTAATGACATATTTCTAATAAAATAATATTTTCAATGAAATAATGACTAACATAATATCTTTTAATGAGAGAGATGGCTTATAAAATATTTATTTTTAATTGAATATGACTAACAAAATATTAATTTTAATGAGATATGTGTAATTTATTATTTTGGATAAAATATGACCAACAATATATTATTTTTAATCAGAGATACCAAGATTTAATTAGGTGTTACTTTTAAGTGAGGGATAACTAATAAGAATACAGTATTTTTAATAAGAAATGACTAATTTAACGTATCTAATATGTATTGTTCTTGTCTATGTATTTAAAAAAAGTGCATTTTTTGATAAATATAAGTTATTCCATGATTAGCTATGACTAATTCAACTTCACCTAAAATTTTTAACTGTATATATTTTACAACTAGGGTGTTTCCCGATAGACTATTACTAAGGCTATTTTATTCAATCTACTATAAAATTGCCATTGTATTATACTTAAAACAAATAGTAATCGAAGGGTTGGCAACTTTTCCGCAAGAAGGAAATTGCCATGATTTGTATAAAACATCATTGATCTAAAGTTTAAATGCATTTATACTGCAATATTTAAACACGAACCCATTTATTTTATTTTATGTTAATCGCATACTCTGTACCGAAATCCTGCCTCGCGTTCATTAAATGCAATTATCTTTGAGCCACAAAAAAACGTCATCGCGGGTATAATTGAACGCGTTCCCGGTCCATATATCTTTAATTAAAATTGACTTAAATGAGCAAAAATATTAATAAAGCAATTCCTATAATTTTGATTGCTGTTCACTGGGCTTAGGTCGTTGAAATGTTTGCACAGTGAAAAGTCATTCAATTTGTCGCCCTTTGCTGACCACTGCTTTCCCGGATCGAAGACTGGCAAGACGCTCGCAGTGGAGCGTGCAAGAACTCAGAGTCCAAGTGGTCAAGATTTTCGGCGTGCGCAGGGCTGCTCCATCCTTTGCCTCTTTCCTCTCCTTGGAAGCTTAATAATTTATTCTGGTCTAACTGTCATGGCGGCCAGGGGATCTAACCCTTTGATCACTCGGTATGGTCCATTTCCCATAGGAGGGTGCAGTACTGCTCAGTTAGGCTTAGGAACCCCCCCCCCCCATCCTTTTTCCCCTTAAGCGTAGATTTTAGACCTCCCCCTCCCCTGATCGATATTTGAAAATTGGCAGAGGGGGTTTTAGAATGGCCGCGTGCGTACCCTGTTTCCCCCTTTTTCCCCTGCCTGCGTGTTCGAAAACAGTGCCCCCCCCCCCTCACCGAAGCTGCACGCGCAGCTGCCCAGTGGCGTAGGATCTCCTCCTCCCCCCCCCCCCTTCAACCTTCCTGCGCGTGCAGTGAATAGGCTGATGGTCAATGCATCTCTTGCATGTTTTCAGAGGGACCTGCGGCCAATGGCGTTAGTTAAGAAAAGAGGCATTAGGATTTTCTCCCAGTTTATCATTTTTGGATTTATTTTGATAACGCTTTAGGGCAGGGCTACTCATCCCGTCAATCCCGATCGACCGGTCGATCTTGAGCTGAATATGAAAAAATATAAAGTTTTTTGATACATTTTAATTTTAGATGTAGATTAAATTTTATCTTAGTGTATTTATACAATAAACTCACAAAGCAAAATATTCTTTAGATTTTGTTCGTTTCTTTGTAAGCATTAAAATTTTAAGAGACAATCAAGGATGCTATTAAAAAAATAATTTTGTCATTTAGTTGGTATCATTTAAAGACATTTCATATGCCATGAAGAGCTAAAATTGTGTTTAAAAATATTAAACATTTCACTACTTTAAATTATCCATGTTTAACTCTTTCTGATACGTTAACAAAGTTTATAGTTTCGTGTTGCTGTTGGCATTATATTTATATTGTGTTCAATTGTATTTCATTTTGACACAGTTGAAAGCCAAATTTTACACAACTATATAAGTAGATTTTCCTAACGCAGCTATATACAACATTTATCAGCAAAGTTTTCTCTCAGGTTCAGCACCTCAGGTTTAGAGTATTTTTAATTTTGTGATCTCAGTAGCTATGATTACCACTTAGAGAATCGATATAAAATGTACTCAGGTTTCAATAGTTGAGAAAAGGTAAAATTGATTTTTATACCGGTACGAGTTGTTTTTAATTATTCTTTCGCGTATATTAAGTTGCATAGTGAATAAGGATTGAATTTATAATAGAAAATAATGTAATTGTTTTTCTCTAATTATAAAATGCCATTAGATGATTTAAAAATCATTTAGTATTTGAAATCTATGACAATTTGAAACCAAAGGATAGTTAAAGGATGTAGAGTATAGCATGTTGTTGTTGAGACCCAGAGCGTCCGACCTACCAGAAAGGTGAACCGCATGAACACGGCGGCAGTTGTGGCAGCGTGCAAATCCAGCGCGCAAACCACCGGGCTATCGCGCCCGAAATGTGCCAACAGCACGCGGTGTTCTCAGGTGGTCACCCACCCAAGTACTAACCGCGCCCGATGCTGCCTGACTTCGGTGATCTAACGGGAACCGGTGTTTTCAGCACAGTACGGCCATTGGTCCCAGAGTATAGCATGTATAATTTTTCTCTTATTTTACTAAAATTTGATATATTTTAATTTATGTTTGCATTATGTTTATTCTGCTTTTATTTACACAAAAGAACAGCGAACTTTACAGAAATAAATACGGGATGAACATTACAATTTACTAAAACTTGCGAATATTACCTACTTCGTTAAAAATATGGTCTGATAATAACCGTTTTATATATTAACTTTTATTTAGATACAATTTAAAGGACATGGACATAGGTGTGCATTACATGTGCATGCACGAGATATTGTAAGATGTTGATCTGAAATGAAAAATCATAAAAACATTAAATGTGCTAACAATTTCAAAATCATTAAATATATTAAATAAGTACTTATAACCGGAAACATATTGAGGTTCATACTTAGACGTCACGATCCGTTCTCGAGATATTAGGAATTTTACCCCTTCCTCCCAAATAACGCGATATCTCTTGAATGAATTAATCAATTTCCATAAAATATGGAATAGTAACTGAAGTATGCCGATTTTCAGAAGAAAAAGTCATAAATGTATAATTTAACAGCTGATTAATATACTGATTAGTTAAAAAAAAAGTACAGTAATTGGGTAATAGTATAAACGATAAATATGTAAGATTCCTAAAAACCAATAATTGTTATGTAAAATTTGGAAAAATCTTTTAAAATTATATATTTGGTAGTATTATATATTGTTTCTTCATTGTGCATAAGAAGTACCAGCCTGGCAAAATGGAATATGGATTTCCGGGTGAAAAAAAAAAGACAAAAATGTTATTTAGCTGCAATTTAGTGGCAACATTTCAGTATCTTGCATTTTAGGAGTCAAATAAAGCGTGAGAAACACATTTTAATCTAATTCTTGTAAAAGTTGTCTTTATTTTTTTTTTCTTCTAAAAACATTTAAACACCTGAGAGTGCATATACCCTTTACATTATCCACCATTGACTGCGTATTTGTATTTGGGCTGTCAAAGCATTTTTAACACATATTCCTTTTTAATTGTATGAAAAATATGTTTAAAGAACCTTGTAAAAAAAGGCATTATATTTGTGTCTGTTTAATGTAAATATTTTATATTAAAAAAAAAAATAAAATGTTTGTATTAAAATTTTAAAACAATATTCACTTGAATTTTGCTACCAGAAAAGGGAACGAGAAAATTTTTTTGAAACTGAAAATAGTACCGCTTTATGTAATTTTTTATCAAAATTTTTTGTCACCGTTTTTAATTTTCTAATGAAACTTAAAACGAAATTTAAAATGTGTAATCGAATATTTTTTCACTCGCCTTTTCTTTTATTACGAAGATGTCTTTTTCTGATAGATCTTAATCTAAATTTTTAATTTCTCTCAAATATTACAGAAAAATCGAAAATTTTTCTTTTATAATAACCCCAAATTCAGTACATTCTTCTCCAACTTGGAGCACATTTTATTTGTTTTGATTACTTTTTACATTTTTTTTAGAGTACTGAGTTAAGCATTATTTATTTTTTCCCCACGTCTCCGTTTGTCAATCTATCAGTGTTTTTTCAAGGTAGTTCTTTCCCTTTTCTAATTTGATTGAACGATGCTTTAAAGTAAAATATTTATTTTAATTCCTGCGACAAATTCTGTTTGCCCTCGAATTAGAAATTTCGAGAAAAAATCATTTGTTGCTTTGGGAACGGTTTTTATCAGTAATTATTTGCTTAATATGAAAAAAAATGCCCATCGACTAGACGAAAAAAAAAGTATTCCTCATTAAAGCCATTATTGGTTATACTTTGCAATGTTTTCTGCTAATGACTTATTTGTTAATTTTTAGAAAGGACGGCTTATATTTGCTTAATTTCATATACAATTTTAAAGTGCTGCGCATTAGTCTTTGCTATTTGCTAAAGTTTTGATCTAACGCGATGCATTAAAAATTCCTTGCATTTAAATTTGCGGGATATATGCTTTTAGTCTAAAAGTCGGCAGTTAATTTTTAGCGTGCTTTAAATACACGAGATCTAATTGAACATTTAACAAATTTCTTTGCCGTTTCAGAGATGTAGCTACAAATGTATTGCGCTTTAAATATTTTTTCATAATTTTTTCATGACTTTTAAAACTTACGGTGGATAGCAATTTATTCATGCGTTGCTCTCGTGAATGTTGCCTATAACATAAGATGTCTCTTAGGACAATTAAATTGTATAAAAATGCCATATATTAATCGCTAAGTTTTAAGCTGCAACCAATGAGTAAATTATTTTTTCTTATAATTTGAATAACAATTGGTGTCTCTTTTAAATATATTACTTTCCCTACATATATAGTATAATGTATAGGGAGAATATTGTGATGGGGTTCAGATGCCAGTTTTCAATGAAAGAGAACGTAGTAGGCATCCTTGCACTTGAATTGGACGTTTTAAAGTAATCTCTCTCCTGCTCCCTCTCTCCTCCTCTCCTCTCTCTCCCTTCTCTCTATCCCTCTCTCTTTCCCACTCCCTCTCTCCACTCTCCCTCTCTCGATCTCTATCTATCTATCTTTCATTCTCTCCCCCCTCTCTCTTTCTCTGTGTGTGTGACTGAGAGAGTCTGCAGACACGATATCTCACGAACAATGGAAGCGTTTCAAAAGCAATTTGGTTCGATTATTACAATCTGCGAATGCTGGAAACCTATTGATTTTAAAAGCAATCAAATGTTGCTAGTGCCTGCCTCCCCCCCCCCCCACACACGCACATTTTTTAATTCATTTTTGAATAAATCTTTTAAAAACTTGACATTTTTCCATATACATTTTGAATAATGAAAGGTTTTGATACTTTTACTTATTTATTTTTTAAGCTTGTAACTGTCAATCTTTTAAACATTCGACTTTCACCGTTTAATATTCAAAGTTCATCTTTTTGGCTTTCAAAATATTAATATATTTATTTCAATAAATAAATGCTGCACTTGGCATATGTAAGCAAATATTAAAGTATCCGTTATGTGGGTATTTATATTATTTCTAATCATGCATAATTTATTATTTATAATACATTTTATAACATTGTCAAATTAAATAGCACGGGAATGGATTCATAAAAGCATAAATTCATATATGATTAAAATAATTTTTCATGTATTTTAAACTGTCGTTTAAACTTATTGTCAATTCATTCTTATTACCAGAAACGTAAAATATTTCTTTTTCTGTAGATCTGCAACTAGTTTTGGTGCAATTTTTGCTTTTATACACTGAGTTTATAAAAAATATATTTTCAAATATTTTCTGTAATTTTGCTACAACTTTGAACCTAATAGCAGTGGTAAAGTTCTGAGATAGAAACTTTTATATCACCGCTAGAAAAGTATTCGTAGAAATGGTGAATTGTAAACTGTCACCGAAACTCACAGATTTCAGAATATCATCCATGAGCTTACGGTAACTTTTATCCGAAAGTCACTGATTAGGTTATGAGATAGAACCTTTAGAAAAGTTCTCATACAGCTAATTAAGTCTGGACTATCATCGAAATTGGTTTTAGGTGTTTATTTCCTTATAACTACACCCTTTCACTCACTTTATTCAACTTGGCGATTCTTTCGTTCATTTCTAAGACCACCTTCCTAAGGTCCACCAAGAGGGGGAGAAAGGCGAGGGGGGGCCGAAAGTCCGCTGTGATTGGATCGATGACCGCGGGCGAATTTGTGAATGTACAGCGGAGAAGCAAGTAAAAATAGCGTTACCATGACACTGGTTGTAGTAGTGTGTATGTGCGTGTGTGCGGGCGAAAGAGCCACGTGGGTCCGAACGTAGCAGCGCGGCAAGCAAAAAACCCGTGATTGGCTCAACCCTTTGAACACCAGCAGGCAGTAGCGTCGGACAAAAGGGGCCACCCACCCTTCCCCTCCCTTCTCTCCCCCCCGTCTTCCGCGGCGGTGGCTAGTAGCTACTTCCATCTCCGCATCTCTCTGCACACACTTGGCCCGCATCCCTTCCTTCGCTGTATGTGTGTGTAGCTCAGCGCGCGCGGCAAGCCGCACGGATGCTAAACTCTCCCGCTCGCCATGAAAGCACCGCTTTTCCGAGCCGCTTCGCCTTTCTCAGTACGTCCGCGGCCATGGAGCGGACGGGCATCGCCTGTGCCACGCCCGTCATCTCTCTCCAGAAGCTGAAGAACTTCTTGACACAGCCGCGCTTCAGGTTTCCTCATCATGGTGAGTACCAACAAACAACAACAACACGCACTCCAACACCCTCCCGCTGCACGCCACGCGGTCGGGCACCCTCGGGATGCGCGAGCATTCCCGGTACCAAAGGGTTGAGCGCGGAACAATGGAGGACGTCGACTTTTTTCGTCCAAGTAAACAAATCCAAAAACACATTCACGCGGTTGGGCGGGTCTTTAGAGAGGACCTAAACAGAAGCACAAGGTCTGCATATTTATTTTCTCCTTATATTTGCCGTTTCGCTCATCCCGAACTTCGTTCCGGGCAGGAAAACTTTCTCCAAAGTTGTCGTTCCAAAGTTCTGGGAAAAGTTTAGAAGGGACAATGACGGGTGAAGAACAGTGCAACGAATGTAAACAAATCAAAAATCGTCTGCTTTTAAAGCAAGTTTTTTTTTTTCTTGGCGAAGTTTTAAATTGAATATGATCATTAAAAGCTCATTTGGCACTTATTGGATTTTTCTTTTCTTTTATGAGTATTTACTTTCTTTTTAGAATGACACGTGATGCGGTTTTTGAACGTGTTATTTTAAATATGATTTGCAAGGTTCTAATAAAGTATTTTTTACATTTTGTCTATTGTTGGTTTGGGGGGAAATTTCCAAATTTTAACCAATAACTGTCATTTAAATATTTTTTGTTTCTCCTTGTCTTTGGATAGAGTGTCTTTCTAGAAGTGGTTGTATCTTTCTGTGGGTTAAGTGCGTTGATTTTGAAGATATTTGTAAATTTTATTTTCAGAGCATTACATTGAATAGATGACTATGACATTATTTCATAAGATTCGTGGTTATAGTTATTTTAATTTTTGGATTTTAATCCTAAATAGTGGAATAGGTCTTGAAGTTAGATTATAATTTCTTGATTTGTGTGCAAAGTTAGCTAGTTTCTACTGGTGTGTGCTGGCTATTTAGGTTTTCTGTATGGGTAGTTAAAAAAAAATTGATCAATTTTCTATAATGCTTTGTTTCCTGCATTATAACTGATACAGGGCAAGGTGCCGAAAATTAGTCATTGTCGAAGCTTTAGAGTAAAAAGTCATTAGTAGAATGAAGAAAGGGAGATTAAGTTTGTAGAGCAGAAGTTTCGAATACTTGGTGTGAAACTAAGTTCCATTAGCTTACAGTATGCTAGATAAAATATTATGGAAAATATGAGTTCTTTTGAGTTTGATAAATTTTAATATAGCTATCTTGCAATAGATTTTTATTTTACTTATTTAGTTTAGGCATGCATTTTTCATTCATTTTGAGGAAAATGGAAGACGAGGGATTTTTTTGCACTGACATGAGATTAGACTGAAGACAGCTCTTGCACATTAGAATAGAAGACATTGGACATTGGGTTGGACTAAATAGAAGACATTGGGTTGGACTAAATAGAAGACATTGGACATTGGGTTGGACTAAATAGAAGACATTGGACATTGGATTGGACAGCTAAGATATTGGAAATTGGATTGGACAGCTCTATAGGATATTGGAAATTGGATTGGACAGCTCTATAAGATATTGGAAATTGGATTGGTCAGCTCTAGATCTTAGAATAGAAGCCATTGGAAATTGGATTTGATTTTTTCATTATAACATAAAAAAGATTTTCTGAAAATCGAGGACAGAAGGTGAAAGTCAACGAAAAGAAAAAATGAAGATAAACAAGAATCAAGGGATTCAGACTCCATCATCAGTGGAAGGTCACAGAAGATTTATCTGTGCAGCAATTAGTAAAGAAATTGAAATGGAAATGGGTCTTATTTGACGAAAATATTTAAGGATGGGATTTTTTTCTTTCATAACATTCCGTTTTCCTATATTGTGCATTTACGGATGGATAGGCTTTTGTCAGTTTTTTAGGTCTAATCATCCTATAAATGGCAAATAATATATTAAGAAAAATATGAATTATTTCAAGTCTGACAATTTTCAACTTGCGACTTTTCTTTAACATTGTTTTGTCGTATGGCTTCGCCTTGGTTTTAGAATATACTAATAATTTTTTTTCATTTTCTTTGGTAAAAATTTGATGAAGAGAAACTACAGAAGTAAAGTAATATAGAAAGAAAAATAAGCAAATTCATCTACCTTGTATAAGCCAAATTCGACAGATAATTATCTCTTCGACAGATAATTATCTCTTCGACAGATAATTATTTCTGGAGAAAATAAACTTTTGGAATGTGTTAATAGTTTTGGTATTTTGTTGTGTTTGACAAGGTTATATCTAGGATAAGATAGTTTCTTTCAGATGATTTCGTTGGTGTGATTTGGTTTGTGATCTGGATTTTATTGTCAGCTTTCTGAAGTTCAATCAATCACTCTTTATAGATCTTAGAACTTTCAATTGGTCTCAATCGCTTTCTATTGGTCTTAAAACTTTTTATTTGTCTAAACCACTTCTTATTAGTCTTGAACTTTTTATTGGTTGCAATCACTTTGTATTAGTCTCAGTCACTTTTTATTGGTCTCAGTTGATCTTAGTCCTCTAGGAATAAAAAATTTTAGCTAGAAACAGCAATTTAAAAAATAGCAAAATAATTTAGATGAATGAGAAAGTTTAATGTAATATAAAATTATTTATCTCTTAGATAATTAGAGTTGTGAGATTTAAAATAACACTATATATATTTTTTTAAAGTAAAAGTTAAGACCTGATAAAGTTTTTTTTCGAATTAGGTGTATAAGTTGTCGCGCATTAAATTTTTCTGTTTTGGATTATTTATTTATATAGAGGTTTGTACTCAATAGCTGTATTGAATTTACTGTTCTGTGATATAGTGTAATTAAGGAAGAAAAATGCTTAACACCAGTTTTGATAGATACGATTTTTTTTTAGTATTTGTGAAGGTGAACAATACGTGACAGTTTTATTAAAAATATACTGGCAAAAACTTTGTTGAGGATGTTGAAACATGGAGTTTATACTGCAAAAAGGAATTAAAATGAGCCAATAGATAAAATTAATGGGATTAACAGCGATTAATAGGATTTAAAAGTTTTTAATAAATCGGTATTTCTAGTAGATCTGACTCAACAGAAAAGAAATAATGCATAATCTTGAAAATTCGTTTGCACACATGTTAGTTTTACAGTTTTACATTTTATAGTTTTTAAGAGATTATTTTTATACTAGATTCTAAGAATGGAATTAATATATTCGCTTCATAGTAAGTGTCTATAACTTTTGCTACTTTGAGAAAAGCTGATTAGTTTAATTTCGTTAGTAGAATGGTTATTAAATATATTAGTTTGTGTGTTTTGTCATTAAGGATGTTTAGAAAGTGTCTTCAACTTTTGCAGTTAATATAAATGTGGAAGAGTTTAAATATTTTAGAATGTTTTTAAATTATGTTAGTTTGTGTGTGTTGGCATTGTCAAAGAAGTTTAGGAAGTGTCTAGAACTTTTGAAGCTTTTAGAAAACGAGTTAGTTTATTTATTTTAGAATGTTTATAAAACGTATTAGTTTGTGTGTTTTGTCATTATTAAGCAAGTTTAGGAAGCGTCTGTAACTTTTGCAGTTTATAGAAAAACAAATCAGTTTAATTATTTTAGAATTTTCTAAAATACATGAGTTTGTATGTTTTGTCATTGTTAAGAATGTTTAGAATCTTGCGTCTGCCGTTATCCTTTTGGGCCTATTTACTTTAATATTTGTTAATAGTACTCGTATTTGATTGGGGCAGATTAAGCATTGACTCAGGTACTAGGTAAAATTGCTGAGTTGTCCTTTATGTTGAGTGAAATAAGTCACTAATAGAAATCATAAAGTAGTTATTGGTACATTACTAATTAGGAGTTGTATAGCTTAGCAAGGATTTTTTTTTCTGGCGTGGTTATTTAAGCATTGATTTTGAAGATATTTTGAAAGATGATATTTTATAATTACAATCAAAGTAGAAGTCTTCTTTTTCCTTTTAAATTATGGACGCTTGAAGCAAATGGAAGATTGCCACACGTTATGTTTTGATTTTAAGTTTAGCCAACATATGCAAACTGTGCAAGCGCTAAAGAAAAGAAGATGAGTAATTATTTTCTTCAGAGAATGATGACGGCAAAAGAAGATATTTTTTGGAAAATTGCAGCATAAATTACAGATGAAATCACATAGAAGTGTAAAGAGCTGAAAGAAAGTTTAACAAGAAATGACAAGATACGACCATTCTTTTAAGGAAGATGCCTTCTCGGAGTACTTTTAAATATGAAATGTAAAAAAAGAAATAGATACAAGAGCTCAGTGCCAAACATCTGAAGCATGGTTGGAACCAACATAATCGTTTGGATATTTTACATTCTAAAGAAATTTTAGAATTATCACAATTTAATTTAAATAGGATATATTGTTTCTTATAGATTACTTTTGGATTTTTCCTTTGGTCAAATCTAACCATTTCCTGTATTTGTATTGCAGTTATAACAATTCGGTTGGAATGTAGGTTTTACGAAAAATAAATTAGGAGTAATCAAGACGTCAAGATATTTTGAAGATGAATTGAAGATGAATTTAATATATGAGATTAATTAGGTTGAGTTTCTGAGTGTTGTATTATTTTAAGTTTATTCCAAATTTTGATGCATTTCCGTTTTTTTTATAGCATTTAATTTTTAATAGTTTTAGGATTTTCTGAATATGGAATACTTGATTAATTTTGACAAATTAAATTATTAATAGAAATAGTTGGTTGATAGCTTAGTTACAAGTTATGACATTCTTCTTCTTGAATCTTATAAAAAAAATTATCATAAAAATTATTAATCTTATTCTCTTTGAATATGCTTCTTATGCATTTTATTAGAATTTATACTTGCACTTGAACGTGCTGGAAATACTGTAGTTTAAACATTTTCTATGTGGTTACTGATTTATATTATCTGATAGTTTTCGCTTTATTTTTACATTTCACGTATAATCGCTTTAAATTCTTATTAATTGTAGAGTAGCAATTGTAAAATGTAACGTATTTTATTAGTGGCAGGATATATTAGTAAGAAGAAAACCTACAAAATGCTTTGCACTTTTGTTGTTTTATAAATGCCTTGATGTTCACTAATGATTTTACAAAATTAGTATTAAATATAAGTAATAATACCATTTAGAGATATATATACACAGGAATTAAATCTTTGATAATATGAACCACCAAAATTTCAAATATTTTGTAATCAAATGAAAAGTACAATTTTAAAGATTGCAAGAAAATGATACAATATAAAAAAAATATTTCAACTTTTTGAACGGGTTTAATTTTAGGCAAATAGTACGAGTTCTTATTTGCGTTTCTCAAAAACAAAAAAAAAATATGATTCCGTGTTTCAAAATAGAATATTTTAAGAAAATTTGAATGCTTGTGGTTTTTTACAAGTTAGTGTTGTTTCTAGAAGTTTGTGTTGTTTAGTTTGGGACGATAACTTTTGAGTTAAATTTGGAGGAATTATATTGTTCCTTGGCTTGACAAAATTTGGAGTAAATAAAATATGAATAATGAGTAAAAATACGTTTTCTGAAAATACACAGAGAAGATAGGAAAATAAAAAGAGTTCAAGATAAAATTGTTTGGTATGAAAAGCAAATCACTGTTGATGTTAGTTTTGATAGAAACACTAAAAATAATTGTTCGGAATTCAAGAATTTTGTGAGACTCATCTTGATGTTTCAAGTGTTAAATATTGTTCATTTATTTCTGGTTGACAATAAAGTTTATTCATTGCTGATACTTCCAAATTACAAAAAAGTTTTGGGTATCAGCAACGAACAAAATAGCTGATTTGAAGTAAAATGACAAATTCCTGAAAAACATCTCAGCAAAATAGTATCCAAACTTTTATTTCGTTTATTTCTATGCAATATTTTTCATTAAAGAGAACAAAGATACATATTTTTTTATTCTGCATAGTCATTCAAAGGAGTTGATTTTACTTTCACATGTCTAGAAGTTTATATTAAAATGAAATGAATTCTTAAACTCCACCGACAAGTATCTAATGATATTAAAAAAAACTATGAAGTTTAAGAACAAGCTCTTTAACTTGTCACAGTGTTGTTTATAGCAAATGGTAGAAAAGAGAAAATAAACTTTTTTGCAACCTGCCATGTCACTTGCAAATAATTAAAACTTTATAGATTTATTTGTAAATTTCAAGAGCTGTGTTATTGAGTTGTTATTGGTTTATTGCTTTGAAGTAGCTGCTTTGGAACTGGTTGTAGGTTCTTTGCTTGATCAGTCATCGTTAAACAAAATATAAAAATATTGATTTTTACTTAGTTTTGAAATACACTTTTTATGGTGTTATCAGATATTTAAAAAAATGATAGTTTTTGTTCGCAAAGTTTCATGTAAAATGTACTGTGTTTTGATGCATGAAAAATGGAAGGATATGAAGATAACGTGAAGATAATCTGCAAAATGACAGTTTTTAAAGATAATCGGAACTTTTAAGAAACAACACTGAATTATTTATATCAGGTTGAAAAATCTTAAATACTTGTTCGATGGACAAGTTTTGTAGTTAGTTCATGAAAGTTTAATGTTAGTTCTTTGTTTTTAATTTATCACACGTGCTCTTTTTTGTAGTTTTTTTTTAACGCATCAAAATAGATAGACAGTAAGATTATAAATTTGCGTATTTTAATAAAATTTGCAATTTTTAATGTGACTCTTACAATAACAGTTGTATAATATATATTTACTTTTTGCGCTACTTATTAAAGCATTCATTTTTTGTAGCACTATATGATTCATTAAAATCCCCATTAAAGTTAAAGTAAGACCTATAAAATGTTTATAACTTTAAGTGTTAAAATTTATTAAGCGATGGAAATAGTTAAAATTGCTATTTAAGAATTATATAGAATGGTTCTAAATATTTTTAGTATGGCATGTTTCAATTTCTGGTATCAATTTTGAAATGAGGGAATTATGGTATAATGAACAATTAATAATTTACGATGTTATTTTATAAATTAAATGAGACGTTGTTCAGATAATGATAGGTATGTAAACGAACTTCAGAAAACATTGATATCAGCATTTATCTGAATTATTTTACAGTTTGGCGTTACTGATTATATTTGCTTGACTACAACTAATTGTTGAAAATTAATTTTTATAGTATATATAAATTTTAGTTTATGAATAAAAATTATGAAAAATTTTATCTAGAGTGTGATAAGTGTAAAAGCAAATTTAAAAGAGCACTTTCAAATGTAGGCTTATGTTTTGTAAATCTATGTTTATAAGTACCTTGTGTGCCTTTATAATGCTTTTCTTCTCTACTGCATTTCTAGAGTTACCTTTGTTATTTGTGAAATATTTTATACAGGTTTTAATAGATTTGTTTCAATATACAATTAATATTTTTAAATGATTTTTCGATGGTAATTTCAACGTTGAGAATTTTATATTAAATAATATTCAGTGCTTTAAAATGTAACAGTTTCAATTTGTTAAAAATGTATTTGTTTCTAATGTCTCACGTTATCGGATCCATACTTTAAAATATATAACGTTATAATTTATGTAAGAGAAAGAGCTAATACACACTACTTTCTACAACTATTTCATAATTTATGTGGATTTTCATGTTAGTACTTATGAAAGTTCTAAGTATCCCAATAAACAACATTATGGACGTAAATTTAAACCAATATCAAAACTGTTTTATTTCGGTATATGGCATTTAAAATATAAAAAGAAAAGTATGAAATTTATAAGAACAATTCGGAAAATAAACGACAATTGTAAAAGTGAACAAAATTGCTCTCTAATAAATGTTTTTCTCTTAATTTTAGAATTACACAGCTTATGATTTATTGAGAAAGTTTAATGCTATTCTAAAAAATGGAAACTTTAAAAAAAAAATTTTAAATTGAACAATATTTATGTGAAGCAAATAACTTTTATTTCTTTGTTTATGTTGTCCAGTATTTAAGGCATAACAAATCTATGATCTTTGTTTATATATTGTCAAGCGTGTTATACCATCAAACAATATATTATGAAACATTATTATTAAACTATCTTTTTGTGATTTTTATTTATATTTGCAATGTTCGAAATTAGTTTTACTAACTCAAGAAGTAGGAAAACTTTTGTTGAAACAATTTCTTAATCAATTTTATTTGAAAAATATTAAAACCGAAATGATATAAAAAATAGTTTCCAGTTATTTAATATCTCGACAATTGCTTGTGGTTTTCTTTCTTGTATAAATACCATGGGGCTGTAATGCATGAAAACTGTAAATAGGTAAAATATTACATTTTTTTTATCCAGCATAGAGAATATCTTATTTTATTCAGCATGTCTTTTTGTGATTTTTAATTATATTTGTAGTGTTTAAAACTGGTTTTACTAACTCAAGTCAAAAAACTCTTGTTGAAACAATTTCTTAATCAATTTTATTTTAAAAATATTGAAACCGATATAAAAAATAATTGAAGTTCTACTCATTTAATATCTTGACAATTGCTGGTAGTTTTCTTTATTGTACAAATATAATGGGGATGTAATGTCTGAAAACTGTGAATGGAAACAATATTCTATTATTTTATCCAGCAGAAAGTTACAAATTAAATTCACAACATTTGGTATGTGATAATTTGAATTAAACAGCATGTAAAAAGTATTATAATATGACATTAGTTTGTTTATTAAAAATATTAATATTTTAAAGTCGAACAGATGATTTTAAAATAATTTATGGTAGTACAAATATTTATATTAAATCAATATTGTGTTTAATACCGTTTCAGTTATATGTTCTTTACACTTACTAAATAACATCTACAACTCCCATACCTTGAAAAGTTTTCCAAATGCATACAGACAATTGACTTTGAAGCAAAATATGATGCAGTGTTACGTGTTGTTGTGTATTGCATCAGATTCTTGTAAAACGTATATTTTAGAATATGTATAAATTTATTCTGGTCATCAATAAAAAATATTTATATTAGACAACAAACTATTTATATCAGACAATAAACAAATATTTAAATTTGTACCAAATCAAAATTATGCATTGTTTTATGCTAAAGTAAAACTGCAGATTTACTAATGTAAAATTACAAAAAAAATAATAATAATAAAGCAAAATTACAAAAAGGTTTATAAAGCAAAATCATCTAAAGTTTTATATTAAAGCAAAATTACCCAAAATTGTATAGTAAAATAAAGTTTTCTAAGCTAGGATTTCAGTACATGGTTTTCAAGAACTTCTAAGTATCATTATAATATGTTGTGATGTTTTTAATAACATGTTCTATGCAGTAAAATTGCTGTAAAACTATAAATATTACATACTAAAGTAAAATTACAGATATATTTGTACCAAAACAAAATTACCAAAAGTTTTATACTAACTGCCCATGCCTGCAATTCTATTTATATTTTCCATATGAGGATTGTCATATATAGTTTTCAAGAACTTCTAATTATTATTTTACTATTATCTGAAGATATATATAGCAGAGCTATCCATATAACAGAGCTATCCAGTATTACAACATTTATAACAGATTTATATAAAAAATACTATTCTGTATATTGTCGTATTGATCAAAATAAATAATTTTAACTATTTTATTTTATTAGTTTCATCTTATCATACTTGCCGTTCAAAGTCATTCTTTATTATTTCATTCAGGCAGCAAAATATCATTTATTGCATTAAGGAATTTTCTTCATTTAAACAACATGTTAACTCGTGGTATTAATCGCATTTTCTTGATTTCCTATTTATTTTTTAAAGACTAAAATGTTTATTTCGCTATACTCGCTTTGAAATTTTTCTAAATATACTATGCATATTTTATCTGTCTTTCTTAACAATGATGTGAATTCATTTTTTAATAACGATAATAATTACAGCTACGATATATAAAATTTGTTGATATTAAATTTAAGGTAGCACAAATGTTTTTGTAAGTCTTAAACTGATCAGTATGGATTTATGAATTGATATTTCAAATTGCATCGGTAATGTATTTCTATCGTTCAAATATTTCTTTTATGTAAGCGTGAAAAGAATGTTTTATATTCTTACTGTAATAAATTTATTCTTATCGTAGACATTTTATTTGTCCAAAGCGAATCTATAATTAATGAAAAGCTTAAATGAAACGTTCTTTTCATGGAAAAATCACAATGAAAAAAATTGTTAAATATCTTGAATAATTAAATGTAAAAATTTATTAACATCAAATCCGTGCAAAACATTGTTACAATAATGCTATATTTAATATATTTATATGTATAGTACTGCGATGTTTAAAAGTAAAGTTTTGATTGTAACCAAAGCAGAGTTAATGAAAAACAAATGTGTAGGCATTTCACAAAAGGATTGTTCTGATTAACTTTTAGATAATCTAGAATAAATATGAGTTTGATGTCTAAAACTAATATGGCAATCCTTTTTTTCATCTTCTTTTGATGTAAAATTAATTAAAAATATATTTTACATATAAGAAAAAGATGTACAATCAAAAAATGCATTATGAAAGGATTTAAACATATGTGTAATTGATAGAAACAATCACAAGTAATTTAAAATATGTTTAGAAGCACATAACTCATAAGATCAGTTGTTGCTATATTTTACGTTATGTCAGTCAGAAATGATTTTATTAACTTACTCATATTTATAATAGAAAATGAGCAATTGAAAATGGTCATGAAAAAATATGAGTTATAAAAAAGTTCGGGTTGTTTATCTCTTTTTCATCCTTTCAGTCCAAAATTTTAACGAAGTATCAAAATACCTGTTAAAACTTCCTATTTTTAATGGAGGCACAACGAACGTTGAGTTATTTTGCATTACATTTTTTATTCACCTCATAAATTATAAATATGTAGTTTTGAAATATTCTAAATGCCTTTCGGTTGCATTCTGCCATGGTTAGTATCAGAAACGGAACAGGAGAATTTTAGAAAGTTTATACCCTAAAATAAAAATAATTATACATATCTTACAAACTTTTATTTTTGAGTTTTATTTTGTTATTTTACAACAATGAAATTAGAAAAATAAATTTTATTCATTGTTGTAAAATGTTGAACAAAACATTTATGACATAATTCTCTGTCGGTTTTTATTTTCTAAATAATTATAAACATGCTAATTTTTGAAATTCTGAATGTAATAAAAAAAATCTATTTCATTCGACACCAACCATGAATTTGAGGAATACAATTTAGCCCATAAAAAAGCTGGACATGCATATATGAAAACATACATAGTCAGTCTTTGGCGTTATAATATTGTAGATAGAAACTTAATTTATGCAGTACACTATTGTAAAATGAAAGTTTGATTTAAAGAAATGTGTTATATGTAATTAAAATATTTACCACTGAGCACATAAAACTTGTATTAAATCGTTATGACAAATTCATCAATGAAATTCATTTAGAACTGTTAAATTATATTTTCTATAGATAACTTTTGTATTAAAGAAAATTATATTAACAGTTTATCTGAATAGGATAATGGGTTTTACTGATGAAATTTTAATTCATGTAAAAAAATGTGTGAATTGTCAAGAAAATTTTTGTCTAATCTCTTTAATAGTCTATAAATGGTTTCTTCATCTACTATTTTAAAATTAACTATATTGTAAACTTAAAAGACTTTAAAAAAGATAAAATTGTTTCTATTTTTCATTTTATAAAAACTTTGCTACTATTTTTCATTACTACTATTTACTACTGAAAATTTTATATTTTATAAAAAAAAAATTTTAAAACAAGTGTAGACCTAAAAAAATTGATCTGTGCAAGATGTAAATTCATTTTTGCTACACAACGAAACTAAAAGTGATCTATATAATATAAAGCAAATGAAAAAAATATTTTATTGAAATTTTGTTCTGTTTAAAATGTGCGTTCCATGCAGAATCGACAGTAACGCATCGAGCAAAGATGCTGCGATGACATCTCTATTTAGGTCATTTTTTTTAAACAGATGGTTTTCCTTTCTTCACTTTTTCCACCACCAAATAAAACCTTTTTGGTTTTTATTGGGGCACCGGGCCGCTCTCACTTATCCCTAAATTTATAGAAAAAAACAGCGCATTCCCCCTAACACTTTTTCTCCAAGAAAAGTAGGGAGAAATCACAAATTGCTGACCTACATGAAGCTATCGTAAATCAATGGTCATGTGACATATTTACAAGCTGTGATGTTGTCTGATTCAGGTGCAGGAAGTATAGGAGATTTCTCTCCGCCGTGCACCCTCTTTTCCAGCACACCCCTTTTCCTAGCATACCCTTATCCTGGTACACCCCAAGGTTCTACATCCCTCTCTATCCAAGGTTTATATCACAGCGATGACGCGACAAAGGAAGGAAAAGGGGCTGGGGGATCCTATCAGAATGTACTGGTGTTTCTCGTGTGAGTCATGCTTTAGTTCCTGCAGTGGTATGGGAGGGGGATGATGAAAGTTTCTGCCCCGTTCTATGTCTGCCATTGATTGCTCATAAATATCGTAATGAGTTTTTACTTTCATTTATTTGGATGCGGAGTAAAATATTTAACGAGGTTAGTATTGATACACATCTCCACATGACAGGGAGATAGGATAATTTTTTTTTTCTGTAAGATTTCTGGAAAAATTAACAATGGAGCAAAATGAACAGTTATATTCTCCAGATTTTTTATAATTAGTTTTTATCATTGGTGGGTTTTATAAGCATATGATGGTGATACAAAACAGAATCAGATACGCTACGGTGCTATATACATTGATATCTGCTTTTATTGTTAAAAATGTTCCAGCTTTGGTCAGTGAGCAACAGACAGCAATTCTTAATGAATTTGAGTCCTAAAATTTCAAAACTTTTAACTAGCAGTTTACTTATTATTATATTGATTGAAAATGATATTATTATTTTCTTTTCTTTTATAACTTTAATTTTTAATATTTTTGATGTTATTTCTGTTATTTTAAATTATATTACTTTTTCTTTTGTATATCCTTTTTGTTTTTATTATTTTTAATTCTACTTCACTTTCATTTTTAATTTTTACACAATATAATCCTACACATTTTTTCTTTTGTTTAGTTCCGTTTTCTTTTTATTATTTTTTTTCCATTTCTTAATTCTATACATTTAAAACTTTATTATTTTATTTCCTTACATGTTACTTTAGTTCTAATTACACAATTTTCATTTGCTTTTAGTCGTAAATAAATTCTTAAATTTTACAATCATTCTGCAATAACTTTTGTAATTGTTATTCAAGACTAAATTCTAAGAAATGAAACATATTTATACTTCAATTTTAACACAGACATGGCCCAGGTTACATGTGCAAGTTTTGAATTCAACATTTTTCTATCCTAATTTGATAAGCAAGATTACTGAGTTCCTATTTTTTAGTTTTATATTTGAATCATTCTTTCCATCCTTCTCTAATTCTATACTTATCAAATACTTTTATGTTGCCTTAATTGGAATATTAATATTATGAACATTCTAAACTTTTAAAGCAAATTTTGTTATATATATATATGTATATATACATATATATATATATATATATACATATATATATATATATATATATCATATATATATATATATATATATATATAAATTAAAATAACAAATACTAAAGTGCAGAAGTGTGAATCAGTAACCACAGTATCAAACCGCGAGCAATATAAAAGCGTTATATATATATATATATATATATATATATATATATATATATATATATATATATATATATATATATATATATATATATATATTATATATATATATATATATATATATATATATATATATACATATATATATATATATATATATATATATATATATACATTATATATATTTATATATAATAATAATAGTTTGAAAGTCCAATGAAAGAAAAGTAAGAAGCTGTAACTCGAAAAACCTAACTTTCTAACAATACTACAAAATAAAAGTATAAATCAGCAAATATTCAATCATATGGATAAAAAAAATAAAATTCGAATCATCAAGTTAAAGAAAATGTACAAAAATCGATGTTATAGAATCGATAAAAGAAAAACAAATGAAATCCAAGCATTAATGCAATACACGTGGACAAGGGATAGGCTTAAATAACTGAATTGTTCACTTCGCAAAACTCTTCCTCGGGTCCAAGTGTTTTGTCGAAGCAAACACAAAATATGTATGTTTCTGAAGAAATAGATAGATTATATCTATAAACTATTTCTACTTGGACAACATACATAATATAATATATATATATATATATATATATATATATATATATATATATATATATATATATATATATATATATATATATTTATATATATATATATATATATATATATATATATATATATTTATATATATATATATATATATATATATATTTATCATAGGCGCCGAGTTTTCAAAATCTCAGGGGGGGCACAATCCGATAAATTATATAAAAATTCACAAAGTCGATAAAGATATAACAACTTACAAGGCCGCCTTGAAGAAAGCAAGCATATGTCAGTTAGGTGACTACAATTGGTTCGTGGTCATTTTAAGCCCCTTCTTCAGGCCAAAAGAACAGTATCCGCACTTAACAACCGCCAAGAACGAACTGTCCAACGAACGGCAGTAGTGGTTGTTAAGTGCTCATACGGTTATTTTGTCCTGAAAAAGAGGGATTATAATGCCATCGAAGCAACTGTAGTCACCTAACTGACATATATATGCTTTCCTCAAGGAAGTTTTGTAAGTTATTGTTTTACAAGCAGGTGTTTTGGAGTGAGATAACCGAGTGGTTAAGTCACAGGATTGTACTCGGAAGACCCGAGTTCGGTTTTTGGCTTTGCCTAAACTGTTCTCGTGTACGAGCACGTTAAATTTGTGGGTTTGAAAGTCCTTCCAAGCGATTAGATGGCATTGTCTCGGCGGTCTAAACAGATATCTTACACCTTCGGGTAGGTCGGACGGGCTAGGTTGAAAGAAAGGTATCAGCAGTTTTATTTATTATACGATAAATATTTTTAATCTTTTTAGGCCTATTTTTATTTGTAAGCTAAGGGTTGATTAGGAAAATCCATATAGTTACTATGCATCAATATTAAAATATATAATAATTACAATGGATTTTACTATATAAGAATTAACTAGTAGCAAAGCTGTTAATTAATTAAAAAAGTCTGAAAGTTAATACACGTTAACGCTTAATATCAGCTCTTAACTACCTATCAGGTGATTTTGACACAAATTAAAACAATGAACCCAGCAATAATACAAAAGTATCCAAATACTATTGTCTATATTTAAATATTTTTAAATTAAATATGTAAATAAATTGATCATCACTATAACCACACATTCAGCTAAATTAAAAAAATCTTTAAAACAAAGCAATTTCTAAAAAATCTCATAAATAATATTTTTATGCAAAATTTGGATGACATGTTGGTTGACATTTCTTATCACAACTAAAACTTTAATATTTATATCAGGGGGATGGGCTGAGTATACCTAGCGTGTGTGTGTGTGTGTGGGGGGGGGGGCTTAGCTCCCTTTGGCCCTTGCCTGACTACGGTGCTGCGTCAAACGTCCGGTGTTCACCAGGAATTTACCCGCGGGGTTTGCAGCTTCAAACGGAATGGATGCCACCTGTAAAGACAGCACTGATATATAGAATCCAGGAGTAATTACAGATAAGATCTCTTTAGGTAGACAAAATAAGTCATCCCTACTTCGTGGTAATCATTTATAGTTATTACTGGAGGGAAACAGCTATTTTTTGGAAATGTCAATAACATGGCTGCAAATATTCAATTTCTCTTTGAATTAGGTGGTCAGTCGAAAAAGTTCTGGTAACCAGGTGTTTTTGTCATTAGCGTAAACATGTTTCCTGGGAGTAAAGATCAGCTTGGTTAGTGTGCGAGATAGTTAAAGGAGCTATGGTAAGGAAGATGTGAACAAGACTGAGATGTGACATTTACGTTGATAGGATTTTCTTTCAAATATTTTTATGTTTAAAAAACTTCATTTTTTGGTATTTAGTAAAATATGAAGTTAGAAAAAAATCTTGAAATTTCCCAGAGGGGGCTTTGCCCCCTCTGGAAAAGTTCAGCGGGGGCTCGTGCCCCTCTGCCCCCCCGTAGTCGGCGCCTATGATATTTATATATATATATATATATATATATTTATATATATATATTTATATATATATATATATATATATATATTTATATATATATATATATATATATATTTATATATATATATATATATATATATATATATATATATTTATATATATATATATATATATATATATATATATATATATATATATATATATATATATATATATATATATATATATATATATCATGTTATGTATCATTCAAATGTATTCATTCCGGTGCCCACTCGCATTGATGAAGTGAGGTGAAATGCTCAGTCGCTTGTTCAACTTACACGTGGTAGCTTGCAACTTACGCGTGGTAGCAATGCTTGTGAGTTCATATTTCTGTTCGAGGAGGTACTATTTTTCTGATTTGTAATTCAATTGATTTATGTTTCTCCTTCCACTAGCCAGTAGACAGTTCCAATGGTGTCTATAGTTAAATACTATCGCCATTGTCAGAAACTGGCTATTCTATCGGTTTTAATTCGAATTATATGGCTGTCCTGATGAGAATGCAATTTCGAACTAACCGCCATTTTTTGTGTAGTTTCAATTGATTGTTCTCTATGTCTTAATCTTTTATCTTGAGCTAATTATTATTGCCTTTTCTCATTTTTGCCGTGTTTTCTTTTTCATTTTTATTTATATTTATATATTTTTAATTGTGATTTTTGTACATACAGTAGTTTATGCATAATTTTCGATTAAAATATTTCAATTATTATATATATATATATATATATACACACACACACACAGAAGGAGGCAACCTGAATAAGTGTTTCTATTTATCATAGGGTAGCCCTATGAATCAGAGTTCTCGAAGGGGATTTTTTTTTTAGTTAGTGAAAGGGTTGAATGGGAAAGGGGTGCGAAAAAGAGAGGGGGAGGGGCACTTCTGCCTGCATGCCTCGTCAAATCTCGCCCATTATTCAGACAGAAAAGATGATACAAAGTATAACACAATGGGCCCAACCATGTACGCCAATCTCCGGCATTGTTTCCAAAGAACAACACGCGGGGATAATCAAGAGGATCCCGCTCTGTAATGAGCAATGAGGAGACCGACTTTTGGCAATGGATACGCATCTTCGGCTATGGTTAGAGATAAATAGATTTAGACGCTGGCGTTTAGAATTCAGAGAATAATGCCGTTCTGTTTTAGCGGTCTTCCTCACGCAGCTTAAGTGTTTTTGATTTAAGTGTACCCAGCAGATTTATTACAAACAATCAGAAAGGATCATCATTAGACTTGACTGCTGGATTTTCTTCAGGCTCGTAAGAAAGGGTTGGATGAAAAATTGTTTTTCCTACTTTCTTTTTATGTATATATGTATATATATATATATATATATATATATATATATATATATATATATATATATATATATATATAATTATTTACTTATTTACTCTCACCCGGGTTTTGTTTTGAATGGAATTAAATGATGCCTCTCAGTATGGATGAATGCTTATAAAGGAGTGGAAAGTTTTTGTTTCATTTTTAGCTAATTTAATGCTGCTTTCATAATAAATAAACACGAAGACTTTGTCACTTTAATTCAATATATGTGAGAAATTCTGAAAAAATGAATTTGGTGGGGGTCTGAATTTTTTTAAACTATAGATAAATAGATTAGTTAGAAATGGATAATAAAGATCATTTGATAGATGTTTTCTCTTTTTCGTGGAACATCCTGAACTGTTTTGTATGATAGCGATCTAAAGCAATATCTAAATATTATATCACCTTTATTCGCCATATTGAATTTTATTATGGGTTGTATTGTAAAGAATCTTAACTGATAAAACTCCATTCAAAGAAACATACAACACAAAATTAATAGTACAAATCCGTTTAGTTAACAAATAAAACAAGCCGTCTTCATCAAGATAAGCAAGAAGTACAATCTTAACTATCTTAACTCCCCAAATCGATCGGTACTTATATATATATATATATATATATATATATATATATAATAGAAGTTTGAAAATCCAATGAACGAAAAGTAAGAAGATGTAACACGATAAACCTAACTTTTTAAAACACCCACAGAATAAAATATAATACAGCAAATCATCAATCAAATGGAAAAAAATACAAAACACAAGCTATCAAGTTACAGAAAATCAACCAAATTAAAAGGTATGGAAACAAAAAAAGAAAAACTTAAACTAAATTCAACTATCTAACTGGCTTACAAAACAAAAGTAAAAATCAACTAATCCTCAAGCAAATGGAAAAAAAATAAATAAAATAAATATCGAATCAACAAGTCAATGAAAAATATGTAATACAAAGGTATGGAATCGAAATAAGTATAACAAACGAAATCAAGCACAAACGCCATACACGTGGCCGAGGCTCTAAGCCTAAATCATGAATTGTTAACCTCTACAAAAATCTAATCATGTCCAAGTTTTTTGTAGAAGCAAACACAAAAATGTATGTTTAGATTATGTAAAAAGATTAGATTATTAAAAATGTATGTATAGATTAAATCTATAAACTATTTCTACTTGGATATATATATATATATATATATATATATATATATATATATATATCTTATATATATATATATATATCTTACATATATATATATGATATTTATAAGTGAATGTTACGCTCTTTGCTTGTTCTGACGAAGGTTGTCGTTGCCTTCGAAATAGGTTGGTACTATTAATTTTGTACTGGATTTAGCTTCAAGCAGTGTTTTATTGGTTTTATAGCATCATTTTGAGCTGTACATATATTATAAAGACACTTACCCATAAATGAGATTATCTTACAGACAGACACACATACGTTGAAATAAAATGCTTATTCGAAATACTTGAAATATGTAATTTGATTCCATTGAAATAATGTCCCTTTATATGCACTAAATATTGTAAAGCATATTGAAGCAAAAATGCACAGCCAAATTTAAATATGAAGTATATAACTATAACTATAAATTATTTTGTATATTTCATCCTTTTGACTACGGGTTTATAGGTATTTAGCACTGAAGAAGGAATTCCACCGTATCTTCAAAACAATTGTATATTGCGTTGTGTAATAATTTATGCATATTTATGCTGCGTAACTTTTCCTTATCTTTTGACAAAGTGTTATTACTTATTGTTTATAAATTGTTATTTAGTTGAACCATATCGAAGTATCCTTTCAATATAATGCAAATGATAGTATATATATATATATATATATATATATAATAAATTAAAATATTTTAATATATATATATAATGTGTTTTGTTTAACATGAACCACAATAACACTGATATTTTTACTCGTGACTATCTATGCATATATAATTGAAACCACACTGTAAAAGCATCGCAAATAAAATATATTTCTCGCATTTAAGGACTTTTTCTATATTTATTTTGGTATTTCCGTTAAACAGACGACCGTCAGTTTCATCTTCCAAAACGACCGAGTCACGCCCTTCAAATATATTCAAAGCTTCATTCATAACTCCTGTTTTTAGTGAACAATACAAAGTGAACAAAAAATATTCACATATATTATTCCCTCAAAGAAAATAATTGCAACGTCATTAAAGAATGCTAATTTTTTTTATCCTTAATTTTTCCTCCCAAAACCGTGTGCCACAAGAAAGTTCATCGATATAATATGAAGGTAATTTATTAGTTTTGCCACCTTTGTTGAGTAACTCTGTATCGAGAAATGAATAATTCGCAGTTAAAAGATTGGGTGCTTGGCAGTCAGAATATGAGAAGTATTGTCAGTCTTGTCATATCCTTTCAATATTTGGCTGCATTGTTATGCACCATCGGTTCTTTGTAACAAGTCGCCTTTTCTGCTACCTTCACACAAAAGACGGCGTTTCAAAAGATCACAGTAGATTGCTAAAAAGACCCATAGTGAAATATCGAATGCGAGCCATGATTTTAATGATAGGAAACGGCGGTAATAATTTTTAAGTTTTATTAACCCCTTATTCTGCAACTGCTTTTGCTTCCATTTATTTATTACTTGTTCTCATATTTTCCCCCTTCTGTTAAGTATTGTCTAGCTTTAGTGATACTGCTTCGTCCTTATAATATGCGCGTTATGTGCAGTTTCAATATTTACGAGAATAAATTTTAAAACGGGGTCGAATTTTGAAATGACTTAGGGGTCAATGCACGTAGTAAGTTTCAATTCAGATTTTACAGCTGTTATGACAGAATTCTGTAGCTATCTTAGATAAAGCATTTCAATTCCTATTTAGGCTGAAAAAATTTATAATTATATTTAAACATTATTGTTTTACTATTAAAATCTCTCTGAGTAGCTACTTATCCATATACTTACCAATTTGCATAAAGATATCCAGCTACCATCTTCTGTAATATTTTATCTACAGAGGAGTTTGAGGTTTAAAAATGATCGCACAAGCCAGGGCAGAGAATCATTTAAAAATTTAATGAAGTTTATAATTTTTTAAATACAAATATAAACGAAAAATGACACTTAATCCATGGCGCAATGGTCATCATACAAATCTTCCTTAGAAATATAGTTCTATAGAAACTATTGAGGTATTAAAGCAGCTATCCATAACAGGGAATTTTATATATATTTTTTTATATTTAAAGGAATATTCGCATATTCCAACTTTTTAAACTAAAAATATTACATTGGAACCCGTATATAATGATATCGAGGGTTTTTGTATGAATATCGTTTTATTTTAATAGAAATTTTGGAAATATAATTGTATAGTTTGGTTCTTACAGCACTTGAGTATCAATACATTTTGAAACACGACTGTAAATATCATTAAGATTGTAAGTTTTTCAAAATTGTTTTATAAGCCTCCTCGCCTCCTTTTTCTCTCTATTTACACCTTTTGCTTCTTTAAAATGACATGTATTACTAATGATGATCTATAATTTTTTATTGACATTTTCCGAGAAAGGAGTGTTAATTTCCAAAGTTTGCAGCAGTCTTATCTGGTAGCGCATATAGTCACCTTACTTTACCAATTCCACACTTTCATCGCTCTGATTGCCACTTATTTGGCCTATTAGGAACTTTACCCCGAACACCCTGTATAAAGTATTACAAGGATAAACATAGGACACTGCAAAGTAAGCCCCTACACTTAGCAATGGAAGCGCATCTCAAACATAACTTAATCAACCAGTCTGTCGAAAACTATAAAAAGATACCGTAAAGCTCCACTTCAATAATCATAAATGTGAAAAACGGCAGGCTTTATCTCAAATGCGTAACTGCGTAATACATATTTCAAATTCAGTGCCCAACAGCGCTTTTGATCCAGTGAAAAAGAGAAACGAAATAAAATGAAACAAGCTTATTCTTAAAAACTCCCATCAGGGTATTTGAAAAAAGCCAGGAAGATTCAAAGGAGGAGCGCTGAGTCATTTATCTCCAGATCAGAAAAAAGTTTTCGGAAGATACATGATAGCAAGAAACTCCCCTATCGACACACCTGACATTTTTTATGACGTCAAGCAACTGTGTCAATATTGTTATTAAACTGTATTTTGAGTTAGACAGTCCAGACATAATCATAAATGTAATACGTATAAGCGTTTTGTGAGTTTTTAGATTTAATGTAAAGGCTAGAATCTATTTTTTGTGCAACAGCTGTGCCATGAGTTGAGAAACCGCCTTTTTTGCAGCATGCTTGTTGTGACTGGGTCAAAAATTCGAATTCGAGTTTTCTATTGAAAAACATTCGTCAGCATTCAAGCATCCCTGGACTTACATAGAACGATTTTGAAGTGATACATGTATGTATGTGTGTTAGTGTGTATGTATGTTAGTGTGCATGTAGCGCGTGTGTGTTTTTGAGTTTGTGGACACGACAACTTATGAACGAACGAAGAGCTTCGAATGGAATTTCATGCAATTATTAGTAATAATTATTACAATCGATGAATACTGAAACCCTATTGATTTCAAATTTATTCGAATGTTGGGAAGAGTCCCCAATTTTTTAATGCATTTTCGAAAAAATCAGCACCTTCAATAATGATAAATAATTAATCATTTCAGACGTAATTTTTTAATATAAAACGAAAATTAAAAACTTTACAATGCTATCGTGAACAGTTCTTAAGATGATTGATTAAGATGCATGATTTGTGAATAGACTTTTGAAAATCATTAAAAAATTCAGGACTTTTCGATACTGTTAAATAAATAATCATTTCATATGTAATTTTTTATTAGAAAACGAAGGACACAAATTTTAGAACTCCAGCAGGAGCCGTTTCGAGATATTGCACGTTTCATTTTTGGTCTTATTCTTTTCGTCGTTAAAAGTTGCGTTGTTTTTTTAAATTACCCATTAAATTTCTGTCATATGAAATATTAATGATTTGAATTTTTCTTGAGAAGATAGTAGTTTTTTGTACCATGTTGCACAAATTATCAACGTGCTACCATACGTGTACCACAGGTTGAGAACTTCTCTTTTAGTGCATCCAATATTCACGGGAACCAGTACTTTTGTGCAATACAAATGTCATGAAGAAATTGCTAACTTTTTACGCTTTATTAAAAAAAAATATCAATTGAGAAATAGAAGTTTACATGAATATAAAAATGCTATAACTCGGTAACTGCAAATATAGTGGACTGTATTTGACCTCGCAACTTTTTGTTCAAATTACTTTAAAGAAGCCAGAGCATCTTCAAATTTCTTTACTCCTCTAAAACCGTTTTCTCTTCAAATGTATATTATACATTTGAATATCAATAGTTTTGTCATCCAAATACATAGCTTAAATGTAATTGAATAAATGTGGCCAAACACTGCCGAAAGGATGTTTAAGCTGCATCTGAATTCTTAAAAGGAATAATTTTAAAGTTGTATTGATAAGAGATTTAGCATCTATCCGTATGCGATACGTTGAGTGTATAGGAACGCCACAGTATCAATTGTTATAAATTTGTTTCGGGATTGGAAATCATATATTGGAGTAAATATATTGGCACTTCATCTATTAAATTGCTTTTTGTGATTTATTTTGGCGCAATGCATGTGACAAACAATGGGTTTACTCAAATTTTTATGAAATTTCGATATTATTATATCTTTTCTTACATCTTTCAGTGTAAGTAAACACATTTGTAAGCCAAAAATAATTTTAAGGAATTTTTGATTGCTTTTATTAAACATCTGATGTGGGCAGCACATATGTATAAGACCCGCGGAATAAAGTTTTTAGTGTTAAATTGTATATTACAATTAAACGATTTTCTATATGAAAACATGTACAACTATTTCCACTAACAAACATACACGCACGCACGCACGCACACACACACACACACACACACACACACATCACTTTAAAAACGTTTGATTTGAGCTCATTGATGCTTGAAATGTGCTCTTCCTTCGAAAACTTGAATTCGAATTTTCGACCGCGTCACAATATTTTCCCTATACATTATACAATGCAGGTAGGGCAAGTAATAAGAATTATTGCATTTCGATATTTTTTATCTGTTTTTTTGTGTTCTATAAAAAATATACACCTATGCTATACCTTGGAGAATCAGAAATCAAGCTGTCTGATAGGAATCGGAATCAAATATGCTGCAGAATAAATTTAACAAGATAACTTTGTGAATATTTTCTTTTTTGCAGTTCTCGAAGTTGATTTGATTTGATTTGATTATTTTGTTTATCTACTGTTTTTATAAAGTATATAGCATTTTTTATTGGCAGGAAGTCTTAGGCAACATTTTTGATTGATTCTTATTTCTTGACATCAATCCACTGCATCTTTCTTGACTCATAATTTGCGATCGGTGAATTTGTCATTTGGCAGTTCTATTGCGCTCAGACGATTAATTACTTTTTTCTCCAGAAGAAAAAAACTGCAGCCAAATTTAAAATTTTCGCAATTATTAACTTGATTTCAATTTTTATAGTATATGTATAAAAGTCATAGTTCACTAATGATTTCCAATGTGACCTCTGCTCCCAGATTTTTTTGCAATTTCTAAGAAAAAGTTGCCGTTGAGAGATAATAGAATTGTGATAAAGAGATGAAGTAAATTAGATTGTTTTTTCATCTTTTTAAGTCATTACTATCAGGGCAAAAACACGTTAATGAATAAAAAAGCGCCATTCTTCAGTGGTTGTTAGACATATTTAAAGTTAATACGTTTTGTGCGCGGTTCTTAAGGCCTCGGGCACACGCCGTTCGCTTTTGTATCTTTATTCTTTGGCTAAACCAAAAATTGTCGTCGCTTCTTCTAATGAAATAAATACTAATTTAGCTAATTTTTGTCGCTAGCAAAGCAATCAGGCAAAGCGACTAAATATTTGTTTTCCTTGATTAAAATATTACGCAAACAGGCCGGATGTATTTATATGCTTTAGGGTATAAGAGCAAATAAAAAGAACCGCTTGGTTGGTAAATTTTTTATGCCATCCAATGCGTAGTACGGTTTTTATATTTTTTTTTTACAATCATCTCCCCTTTTTCTTATTTTTCCCATTTTTAACGCCCCCCTCACCTCTTTTCGTTTTCTCTTATTGGTCTTCTTCTTATAGAAAGGTAGATGTGCTGATTGTGCTCTGTATTTTTGCTCATTCCAAAATAGAAGAAAATTGGTGCTGACTGGCATACATAATTAACAGCTAATTAATTCTCTTTATGAGATAAAAAATACTAAAACAAGCTTCTGATCTGGAATAAATAATATACTCGCCTCCTTAATTTTAGTTTCGCAGATAAAATCCAACCAGACACCTTTTAATTTTGCTAATGTGGATAATTTGTGAATTCAGTGTGCCTCGGTGGGGGAGTGAGGTTCTGTTATGTCTGATTGCCTTGACACATTATTATTTTCTTCAATTTTTTTCCGAACTTCTTTTTTGTATCGCCGCATTCCAGTTCCAATCAAAAACTTAAGAGGCTTGGAATTTACTTTCTAAATTAATTCTTCAAATGAGATTGAGATTAGATAGACATTTCTGTGAGCGATTAGAAGCATTTCTAGTGTATGTTGCTTTTTGTGTTTCGATTTTGCGTTTTGTTACTTAGCATTTGTCTAATGAATCATTCTAACTAATCATTTAAATTCATTAGCTGAAACGATCTTGAGAGTGTGTGTGTAATTTTCAATGTTCTGTTGCAATTCTTTGTAAAGCGAATAATTACTTTATTCTTTTCTAAACAACACATTATTACAGTATCGGATTAAATCCTTTTTTTTTTCTCAAAGAGTATTTTTTCTTCCTACTTGAGATGAGTCAATGTATATAAATTAGTTTGGGGTAAAAACTGAAACCAAATATGTTACTGTTTGCTTTAAAGATGTAATATTAATAAATAATAAATATTTTTCGTACAATTTTGATTTCTTTTAATCACTTTTAGTACATGTGATTATTGGATCCTTTTAAACTCCACTTCAAGATAGAAACTATAAACATAAATATTTGTGGTGATTGCTTGAATAATAATGAGATAAATTGATGGCGTAAGGATGTGCAGCGATCAATAAAAAAATATATAATACATATATATATAATTTCCTTTATTTATTTCATTGTGTTTTGTAGGCATATTTTAAGATAGTGTATTATGAGTTACTACTTACATTCTACCATTGGATTTACACTTTTATAATTATATATATATAATGTATATATATATACATGTATATAATATATATATATATATATATATATTATATATATATATATATATATATATATATATATATATATATATATCTTAAATCCTTCCAGAGTCTAGCAATGTTAAATATCAGACATCTTCAAAAGTTAAAATCTTCCCGACCTTAGAAAAAAGAGAGGCGGTCTTTCAAAAACCATTACATCGGGCATTACGGTTGGCAGAGACGAAAAATTGAACGTTAATTACCATTTTATCATTACATCGGTGTTTTTACGCCGATAATTATATAACGATATTAGTTCAGTGGGTGAGAAAAGATATCGTTAAAATACAGATTTGTAGTATTGATTCAAGTCTCGCCCATTGATTAAACATTAGCTTTTCTTCAGAGATAAGAAAAAAAGAAATGGCTTGGTATCGAAGGATTCCAACCCTCGTCTTTTACACGTGTGCTTGGGATTATTAGGAGTGCGAAAGTAAATTCATTACTGCCTCAATAAAACAGGACGGGGTAGATTTTTGATATCATATACTACAACATTTCAGTGCTAAACATATTTTTTCCTCTTCCGAATAGATTTCAGATTCAAATTTTCTATTATGGAAATACATCATATCAGTCTTGTCTATCAGACATAATTTTCGTACACTTTCTATGGGCATAAGCTGACAGCTTCAGGACCAACCCAATAGTGCAATGTGGATATGTGCACTATTAAAGAACCCTTCCTCTAGTTTGGTTTAAAAGAGATTTTGTCATGAATAATTTGGTGTAGGCAATGGGTTAATGGGTTAAAGATTCATTTATATCACTCATTCTTTTTAAAAATATCATAGCTAAAATTATTTATTCATTATTATTTTTTACTTTTATACTTCATGATTTTATGATTTTATACTTTAATTTATGAAAATAAATTTGATCTTAGTGAATTTTAGAGCTGTGTCCATTTACGCTTTCTCTTTTATGTTTCTCAACGTAGTAAATTATTATTTTCCATGCATTGTAGATGCAATCCCAACATCATATAAATTAGGATATTGCAGATTTGGTTGCCAACAAATATTTCCCGACTATTTTTTTCCCCAATTAAAGATAAGCCTTCATAGTCGCAAGACCGGTCAATAAAGGTGATCAAAGACTGAAATCATATCCCTAATACAACAACCTCTTCCACGCCGATTCACCTTGCCGTCCCTGATTTTACACAGCTCTCTTGTGAATGTCTTTATGTTTTATATAACTTTATTTCGTACTCCAGTAACACCGGAAAACACTGACATTAGTACAAAGTTTATCTCAGGATACACTCAAACATCCAATTTTCCAATCTAACCAGTGCTCTCTACCAACTGAACAACCTCGGTTTTCAAAAGGAAGTAGTAAAAATTAACCAATTTAAATTTATTTCCATCTCTCCATAGTGCCAATTCTTTTTCATCTACTTATACGGAAAACCTGCCATGTTAATCAGTTTTGCAGAATTATTGAAATAAATTTCTCAACCATTCAGCCTAGTTTCAAATGTCGAACAGAATTCCCTATCACTTACTTCAGATAGGAACCGCGTAAATTTACCAAATCAAAATCCGCCCCATCTCTTCTTATAATCAGTTGTTTTCCACTTCCTTTGACTTGGAAAAGAATGCCGTGTTAATTAGTTTTGCAGATTTATCGAAAAAAAAGATCCCCAATCATTCAGCCTAGTTTCAAATATCGAGCAGAATTCCCTATCAATCGCTTCAAAGAGGAACCTCACAAATTTACCAAATTAAATTCCTCTCCATCTCTTCGTATAACCAATTATTTTCCAGCTCCTTAAAAAAGACTTCCGTGTTAATTAGTTTTGCGGAATTATTGAAAACAAAATTCTCAACCATTCAGTCTATTTTCAAATATCAAAAATTTCCTATCACTTGCTTCGAACCTCGCAAATTCACCAAATCAAATTCATTGCCATTTCTTCGTATAACCAATTGTTTTTCACCTGGGAAAATAATGCCTTGTTAATCAGTTTGGCAAAGTTATAGAAAAAAGTAATACCCCACCCCCTGACTAGATATCCTCGTTTCGAAGATTGAACAAAATACCCTATTTCTATCCTGGAATCAAAATCGTGCCTCAAAATTATACCGTAATAAATCCCTCTCCATATAACTAATTCTTTATCAATATACTTTTACTTTGAAAAGAATGCAATGTTGTTGTTGTTGAAACCCAGACCATCCGACCTACCAGAAAGGTGTAAGGTAACTGCTTGGACGGCCGGGAAATGCCACCCAATTTAGACCGGAACCCAGTGGGGGAGGCATCCACAGGGACCGTACCCCCCTTCCCCTACCACCAACCTCTCGGAAGGACTTACGGACCCACATGTTTAACGTGATCGTACTCCGCATGAACACGGCGGCAGTTCTGGCAGCGGCGAGAATCGCGCGCAAACCACTGGGCTGCCGCGCCCGAAAAGAGCCAACAACACGCGGTGTTCCCAGGTGGTAACCCACCTAAGTACTAACCGCGCCCGATGCTGCCTGACTTCGGTGATCTAACGAGAACCGGTGTTTTCAGCACGGTACGGCCGTTGGCCCCCAAGAATGCAATGTTAATGAGTTTTAATGAGTTTGGCGGAAATATCGAAAAAGTAGTACCCCTACTAGTCATCTCTGTTTCGAATGTCAAACCAAATTCCCCATCTCTATTCCGAGCTCAGAAGGGAACCTCAAAAATTTTTCCAAAATAAATTCCTCTCCATGTCTTTGGATAAACAATTCTTTTAAACCTACTTTTGCCTTGGAAGGAATACCATGTTAATCAGTTTTGCAGAATTATCGAAAAAAGCAATTCCCTTAACCAGTAATTCCCGTTTCGAATATCGAGCAGAATTCCCTATCACTTCAGTCAAATGCAAAGGAATCTAACTTCTCACCCCATAAATTATTCAGATTTGAGAGAATAGATGGGCAATATTCCATAACGGCATTAGATTGCCCTTTCCAACGCCACCAAAGATCGGTTTATCATACATCGAGTCTCGGAGAAATTGCTACAGCGCCCGAATGCTGAACAGTGAGAATGTTGACCCCCCCCCCCCTTTCCTCTTTCATGGCTTAGTTGTGGTATTGACAGGCACTAATATCGCCCTCCCAGCGTAGGTCGTACTGTTGTCATCGTATAGTAATTATGTGATGATTTTAGCATTGAATTAGTCATCTTTTTGAACCATGATCTCTTCAAAGAAAAATAGGCAGCCCATAAGTGAATTTCAAGCAACTCTCGTTATATGAATAACAATACAAATTTGATGTGCCTAACACATGACTTTCTGTACAAATGAATGAATTTCGATTTTGTGGGAAAACAATAGCACAAATTAGAACTTTCTTATAACTCGACCTTGTTAATTGATACTCTTATTGTTGTTATTAGATACAAAAAACTTACCAATTTTTATAAAAGAAAAAAAAACGTGATCCTTTAACAACGCTCTTTAACAACGCTGCACTTGAAAAAGT
Source organism: Amaurobius ferox (assembly GCA_951213105.1). Classification (NCBI taxonomy): domain Eukaryota; kingdom Metazoa; phylum Arthropoda; class Arachnida; order Araneae; family Amaurobiidae; genus Amaurobius; species Amaurobius ferox. The sequence goes on along the minus strand of OX578141.1, from coordinate 110,135,468 downwards.
AGAGTTTCTAATATCTCAATAGCAGCTTGTGATAACTCAATGGTATCCTTATATAAACAATGGTATTCCCATATTTCTTGTTAACGAAGTATTCACTCTTATAATAATGGAAATATTATTTTTTTTTAATCATTTTTCCCCATTTTATATCAAAAACGTGAACTATATTTAAAATAGCACATGTAAAGTCATTCACTTTTACATAATAAATCCCACATAAAATGACTACGTCTGTAGAATATTTACATAGTTACTTTATAGCTTTTTATTCGATTTAAAAAGTGTTCGAAATATTGAGCTCCTTCCATGAGACCATTAGTCTTGAAATTCATTAGGTCTTTGACTCGCTCTCTATGAGTGTAAAGTAAATTTTCCAGTATCTTCAGAACAACTCATGATAACTCCTAAACAATAATGTCATTCATATTTGGTTAAAAGTATTTGTCAAAAATTCAGTCATATAATAATAGTCGAGAGCTACCAAAACCCTTTCATCATGATAAAAGATTGAAATTTGAATTTATTCGTTCACCATACTAACTCCTAAACAATAGTGCTCTTCATATCTGGTTAAAAGTGTTAATTCACTCATTTGATAATATTTGACATTCGTTAAAAACCTTTCATCATGATATATAGAGATTGAAATTTTCCACTCTTTTCTAGCATACTAACTCCTGAACAACAGTGTAGTTCAAATATTTGTTTAAAAGTATATTTCTTTTAATTCACTCATTTGAAACTAGTTGATATTCGTCAAAACCTCTCATATATAGAGATTGAAACATTCCACTCATTTTTAGCATGTTAACTCCTAAACAATAGTGCATTCATGTCTGGTCAAAAGTAGTTGTTAAAAATTCACACATTTGATAACATTTGTCAACAGTTAAAAACCTTTGACCATGATATTTAAAGATTGAAATTTGTAACTCTTTCTTACCTTACTTAAACAATACTGTCATTCATATCTGGTTAAAAGTGGTTGTTAAAAATTCACTCATTTGATAATAGTTGACAACAATCAAAACCTTTCATCATGATATTTCGAGATTAAAATTTGCAATTCCTTTTAGCATACTTGCTTCTAACCAATACTGTCATTCATATCTGGTTAAAAGTATTCGTTAAAAATTTACTTATCTGGTAATAGTGTAACATTAAGTTTTTACTTTGTTTAATAATGTATGAAATGGAGTTAAAACCAGTCATCTCAATCGAAATTGACCTAGTTAGGATTTGTCCCGATACTATGATTGTAAAGAGTTTTACCCTTATAGATAGGTCACAGTAAGGCTTGTGGAGAGCCTAAAAAGACTTTTTGACACCCCTCCACCTATTTAGTTTACCCCGAAAAGCAAACATCCGGCTCAGTTAGGTGTTGTGCCGTGGTCGATGTTATAATTATGCAAAAATCCTGCTCGTTTAGGTGTTGCTCCGTGGTCGATGTTATAATTGTGCAACAATCCTTCTCAGTTAGGTGTTGTTCCGTGGTCGATGTTATAATTTTGTAACGATTCAGCCTTCTGAGTCACCGAAGACTTCTGAAGTGTCTGAAAATACATTTTAACTCCCTCCATTTTCTTCTCAAGAGGGGAGATAATCCAAAATTCGGCTTTGTTAGGTTCTGTCCCGTGGTCGATAGGGGGGGGGGGCTGCTAGTCTCTAATTCTTCTTTTTTTCGACTCCCGGGGGGGGGGGTTGTTGAAAATACGGTTCATTAGGTTCTGTCCCGTGATTGCAAATATATAATTTTCTAGATCATCTGGAGAAGGGAAGAACTTCTGAAGGATCTGAAAAGACACAAATACTTTGGAGAATTATTATATAGATATCGTTTCATAGATCATGTACATTAAAATTTTCGTCATTCTTTCTTAGATGTATAAACTTATCTATGTAGAGATCCAAGTTTATTCGACTTTACTTACAGACATTTTTAAAAATATGCACTCAGTTGTTCTGTAGGCAGCAGAAATATAGTTAGTTGTTTGATAGGGAAAAAGAAAATTTACTTGCTACATGAAAAAAAAAAAAAAACCTAACAAGAAAGCTTTCTTCAGTCAATTTTCTTTATTAATAAAAATTATCTCAAGAAATGTTTTACAGTCTAACTTTAATGATCTTATATTTATCCATTTCACATATTTTGATGCATCACATGCATTTAAAAACTTTGATTACATCACATGCATTAAAAAACTTTGAATACATCACATGCATTAAAATATGTTGAATGCTATGTACAGGTTATAATGAAAATCTTGTTATCAAATGTAACCTTTTGATCTGAACGTTAATTATGATAACAAGACATTCATTATAACCTGAAAATGGCAAGCATCAAAAAATAGTTCGATAATGACATTTTAAACTGAAATAATATTCTTTGTTCTTTAATCAAATAAATGTCTTTTAGAGAAGAATATATATAAATTTTGATTTATTCATAAAATTTATCTTAACTGTCGGCACCAACATCGCTGAAACAAGATAAAAAATCCAAGTTCATTACGATGCACTGTTAAGACTTAAAAAAAAACCTGGACTTTCATTTATTTCTTAAAATTAAGCGTCTAACATGCCCTCTGAATCTGGAGGACATAAGATTCTCTGTAGAGTTGGTTCGTAACCCTTTTTCCGTTGTCTCCAAAACATGAAATTCACATTTTTTATACTACTTCTTAACGTTGATTTTATTTAAAAGAAAAATCTTTCCCCTTTCGGGCAATATCCTGACATTGTTTCCAAAAAGCTTTTTTATTTTCATCTTTTCTCGTTATACTATATAACAAATTGTTATTGAGGTCAAGCCATCCTTATTTGCATCGTTGTGTTCAACCGCGGAAAGGAGGAAAAAAGCCTTCATCATACTGGAGATTTTTTTCGTCGTTATTCTATCCAACATGCTCCTTTTTTCTGCTCTTGCCCTGGGTATGGCGATACTGAAAAATTAAATCACTGTTAAAAGTTACCTCCTACCTGTATCCCTTTAGCCGGGATGCTTAAAAACTAGGCTGGAAAAAAAAGAATACATTAAAGGAAGAAAATGGGATCAGGAATAAAAAGAGTTGCGGGTTAAAAAAGTTAGAACAAGGCATTTGTTCATTAATACCGAGTTTAGAGAAAACAAAAAGGAGATAGAAGCAAATTAAATGATTTGCTGATAGAGTTAAAGAAGGAAATTTTTTACATGTCTAATCGACAGTACGAAAATACGCTGGAGCGGTAACAGATAGCCTATTCTATATAAAAAATTATAATTTCACTTCATTTTGAAAGATTGAGAACACAGTTCCTTGAGATTTATTTACTAAACGTTAAGTAGCACAATTTTGTCGTTTTCCATTCTTGCTTAAGATATTATTTTAATTCACTTTGTTATGTTTTCTTCATCAAGAGTTTATTTGAATTTAATTTATTTTCAGCCTGGTTGTTAGAAAACATTTAGTAGTTGACTGAAATAAAGAACTTATATGAAATTCATTTAATCACATTTCATAAACTGATGCTGCCTATATTTTGCAATAATGAATGATTTAGTCCATTATTTTTAGTCCATTCTGATATATTTATAATTTGTCTTAATCTCGAAGAATAAAAAAATCTGATGTGGGCAGCACATGACTTTCCCTGCAGACTCAAATTCATTTTTTCTTTATTTCTTGAATAATTCATTACATTGAGTTTAATTGCACAAAATAACACTAAATTTGCATTTTTAATTCAATTTTTGTTTTTATTAAGACATTTTTCTGAAATTGGCGTAACAAAAATGCAAAAAATTTCAAATATCTTGAGAACGGCTCGTCCGAAAATTATCGAGTTGGTCTTATTCTTTTCCTCGTCAAAAATTACGCATAAAACAAGCATTTAATGGATGGATTTGAGCATTTGTAGTCTTTTTTATAGATCTTGCCGATTTTTGCCTGCCATTTCATAACAAGAGGCAGGTTGTTCTTTTCCGAATCGTACCAAAATCTAATCAACACCAGAGTATCTCACAAGTAACTTATCTACCAAATTTTGTAAAATTTGGTCAATTAGTATTATAGCTGAAGTAGATACATGAAATTTTTGCGGACCATTTCGCAAAATATGGCGGGTTCTCTGTTTCGAATCGTGCCAAAAACTAATCAACACCAGGGTCACACGCAAGTGATTTACCTACTAAATTTTATGAAATTCGGTCCATTAGTTTTTGAGTTAGAGTGGATACATACATTGCACAGACAGACACACAGACAGACATACACAGAGACGTCACGCTAAAAATAGTTTTTTCGTATTCTAGTGGTCTCGAAACGTGTAGATTCGTCGAAAACTCGAGTTGCGATTTTCGGCATGATTCCAATACTTTCCCTATACATTGCCATGTATTGCAGGGAAAGTAATAAAAATCTATCGTTTTAACTTAAAATAAACTTATTCAAAAATCAATCCCAAAACACTTTGATATAACCTAAAATTATTATGACCCTATTCTTCACCTAATATCTAAAAATAAATATACTATCATGGAAAATTTATTTTACATTCACTTTTTTTTTCTATGTGGCTTATAACTAAAAAAAATTGTAACGTACTTTTTCATTACATTACGTTTTTTTTTTTATAATTTGAAGTTCATACAAATAGTACTGTAAAGTTAGTTTTAATACGCTGGGTCTAGTTGGAGAAAATCGAGAAACTTAATGATAATAATTACAACAAAATATCTATGATTCTCGTTTGGTGAGTTCATATATTATTGATAGTTTAAATAAATTATACCCAAATATATTTAAATAGTTTTATTGTTTAATTTTTACAGTAATCTACAAAACTGAAAAAAATTACTTAAATCTAAAAAGTTAAAAAATTACTATATAAAATTTTACTTAAAATTAAAACTGACCAAATTTGTTATTTTTTGTTTATATAATATATAAACATTGAAATATTTGTGTCGTCATTTATTATTTTAAAGCGTTTTTTTTTCAGAAGATATATTTTTTAAAATAAATCTCTATATCTTTGTTAAAAAGTATTGTTGGTTTAAAAGTGCTCAATATTGAAAATAACTGCGAATATATTTTTATATTTTCTAAATTTATTCTCTACATTTTTGCCTGTATTTATGCATTAAAAGCAAAATAATTTTAAATATCTTTGCTATTTAAAAAAATTTTTAATGGTAACTGTTTTAGGATTTCAGAGAATAATTGTGTGGATAAAACTAAATAAGTGGAAAATCTCAGTCAATTTTCAATAGTTTGAATAAACATTTTAAAATAAAAGTTTATAATTACATAACTAATTACAATAATTTATGGCATATTTTATATAGAAAGAATATTTTAATATAGACGAGAATTAAAGATTTTAATTTATATAATATAAGGTACTTCTATTGAGATGTTTTGCCTAAAATTAACATATTGTCTTTATCTAAAATTAAAATTAAATTATTTGTGTGATTATTCACTTACAACTGCAATTATGAATACAGTATTCAAAAAGAAAAATTTCCCCATTTAGTTAGCAAAAACATAATTTAATGGTATTACTTTTAGCAATTACTGATCTTTAAATTGATATTAATTATTTTGAATAAACTGAAATATATTTAAATTATATTTTCATTTTGAAAAAATAAATTCATATTTTACAAATTTATTTCTACATTGCATTTTGCTCATATAAGACAAATCTGTATCTACATATTTGATAAAAGTAGTTAAAACTTTATTTAGATGTTGGAAGACCATTTAAGACTGCTTCTTGTTCTATCATAATTGTGACCCATATGGCCAATTCCCCCATTGTACTTATTTTCATCTGTTTTTATCAAAATATACTTCCACTATTATTGAAAATTTAAGGGAGTGATATAATAGAATTTTTTACTTATATTAAATTTAATTTTATCACTAACGATCCCCCATGATCCAAAAATTTTTAATTTCAACATTTATTTATTTATTCATTTATTTAGGTAAATATTAGTTACTTTTAAATGCTTTCAAATTAGTGATATTATACATTTTAGATCGCCTGTCTAAAAATAATTATAATATGATAAAATAGGAATGATATAATTGATATGAAAAAATGTTTTCCTTTTAAGGCGTCAAAGGACTCTTAAAATGTTAAAAAGTGAAAAAAAAATCATATTCACCATTTTATGTCTGATAAAGTATACATTATAAAAACAAGTTTTTTCTTTGTATTAATAAATCTACATATATTTTAATGTATATTTTTAAAGATAATATAAATAAATATATTTATAGAGTTTTAAACTATAAATCATTTGTCGAACAGAAAGTTTATGTGGCAGCTTATGAGCAATATTACTCAGAAAATTTTACAAACAAAGCAAAACTTTCAGTAACTAATTATACTTTAGAAAGAATAGCTTTTTTTATATATAATAAATTTGTATTTAAAGTATATTTATATTTAATGCAATGTTGCACTTTTACACATTTTTTTTTTTTAATTTTCAACAATATAACCTTTTATAAAAATATTTTGTAGCAATTTTTGAAGGTTTAACAGTGATATGGCGACCCCTTCAGTTGCGGAACAATATGGTTCACTAATGCAATATACACTAATCAAACTATGTGACTTTTCAATTCTATGCGTTCTTAATAATACTTCTTGAGGATATAAAGCGACCAAGTTTATTAAATTGGAATCTTCACATTTTTAGTTGCGCGACTGGTGTTATAGGGCTGGTGTTAATTCTTAAAATACTCTCGACAAACAACAGCCCGGAAATCTTAATTATGCTTTTCTCTAAGTGTATGTCTTGGGTCACACTATGAACCTCTTCCCTAATTGTGCACGCAGCTCGACCGCGCGTTCGAGCTTATTTATTTTTTTTTTCATCTCCGTTTTCATCCCTCCAGAAATCATGAAAAGCTTTTAATTTATTTCTCGAATATTTGTTTTATTTATTAAAACATGCCGTAGTGCATCCTTGGGGCCAATTACGTACTCTGTAGGAGCTTTATATTATGACTTTTACGCATACGCAGCAAGGAAAATTAAAGAACACGGCGTACCCCCCAACTTTCTCTTAAAGTACTCTCATTCGAGATTCAGACTGCAAAGATGTAAAGGGGGAGGGGTGCTTGTTGGAACTTCTTCCATTATTACATCTTCAGGGCACTCTTTAATTAGACGACAAATTCACAGGCCGTTTGCGTTCTTTTTTCAGTTTTCAAAGATTTTTTTTCTTTTTTTATCTATCCATCTATCGCTTGTGGTTGCCTCCCCTTTTCACCATTTTTTATGTCTACTTCTCTTTTCAAACTTCATTGTTTTCGTTTAGTGCTTGTTAAAAGGATGGAAACTTTCAAACTTTAATATTTTCTCAAGCTACTGCTGCGGCTGTGGTGCCCATTTTTTTTTTTTAAATGTCAAAATGAGCAAAACAATTTCTGCATTGAATTACTAATACTAACCAAATGTGTTGCTTCGAATATGCGCTGGAATGCCAAGTTCTAGTGGATGGTCTGTACGAAATTTTTTTGCGTGTCAAAAAATATTTTTTATCATATCTCTTTTCCATTTTTAAATAACATCAATTGGAATTATTTAACAAACGTTTTTTTCTTTTCTTATATTTTGCAAATTGTTTTTTAAAATAGATGGAACTGCAAACAAAGCTTCGTTGTCTTCTATCTGTCTCTACCTAAAAAAACTATTAAATTGGGTTAGAGGATTTTTTTTCGTACATAAGACTAGTTCTCGAATATTGCATCTATTTTAAAAATTATTATTCTTCGGAGAAACTTGCAATTATCTTGCATGAAAAATATTGTATTTTTGTAACTCAAAAATGTGAACTCGAAAATTTTTTCTGGTTTTTATATTCATTTTTATGATTACTTGATCTATTTTTATGGATATAGATCTTACTTAGAATATAGTTTATAATTCTATTTGTTTGTGATTTTCCCATTTTTTTTTTTGTAAAAATATTCAAATATGTTAATATTTGTATAATTTCTTTAGATTAAATTTTTCCCAATCATTGATTGGCACAATCACGTAGTTGATGTTTCCCTAAAGCATTTTTATATTTAAACAGAAACCAATATTATGATAAGTTAAAATTTAAATTTATAATTAAATAGATAATTTATCTCCAAAAAATTAGCTATTCCTTTTTCCTGAAATTATCGAAATTTTCTTGAACCCACATCCAAATATTTTAAGATTTTTCAATTCCTGTAAATTATTTTTTTTCTCTCCCAAACACTTATTATAAAAATTCTAAATATTTTAAAATTTTTTAAAATTAGAAAGTTTCCAATCATTGCTTGAATTAAACATCAATATTTTTTTGGACCATGTTTGAAATTTTAGCAGAAACTTATAGGTATATTGATATTTTTATCAGTTAAAACTGAGACACATAACTAAACTTTATTTATGTGTGAGTGGAAACAGAATTTTATTTTCATTTTATTTTTATTATTATCTTTTATTTATTTTTTATTTATTTTTTATTTATTTCTTTAGGCAGTCGACAGAATAGGACTGGATTTTTATTTATTTTTTTTTAATTTAATTTAATTTATTTATTTATTTATTTTAGTTTCGTAGTTTTGTAAATGTAGCTTTGAAAACAAATATTTCTATTTTTTGTTTCTTATTTTGTAGTTTTTGGATGTTCATTGAACCGCATCATAACGTTTTTGTACACAGTTGCAAGGTTATGTATTTACCCAGTGGGTCGGCTCCTAGCCTGGGGTGATTAAAGATTAAAGATTATGTATTGAAAAGAGCATTGGAAAGTCGTAATGTGTATGCTTTCCTTGATGATATTATATATTTTTGGTTTTACATCCAATGGTTCTTAACTTTTTTTTTTATCTTTGTTCTATATTATTTTACTTCTTTTCGTTCATTGGTAGTAATCTCCTAAACATATTGTATATTAATGATTTTCCTTCTATTGTTTTTTATGTTTTGATATCTAGAGTTTTATCTTTGTTCTATATTATTTTACTTCTTTTCGTTCATTGGTAGTAATCTCCTAAACATATTGTATATTAATGACTTTCCTTTTATTGTTTTTTATGTTTTTATATCTAAAGAGTTTTATCTTTACCTTTCATTGATTTTTTATTTTTAATCCGAAAAGCGTTGTATTATAATGTCATATTTTCATCAAGAAGTTAAGAAAATCAGAATAAGATGGAATAAGATAGAATATCAAGGGTCATTTCAGGTATCCAATGAACTATTCTCACTCTAAGAAGCACGGATCTTTGTGATAATTTATTGTGCAATAATCCATGCAAATCTATACACGCAAAAAGTTCTTAGTTTAAATTTCAGAGTGTCAAATTGTTAAATAAATCTTAGAGACACTAATTAATTGCTCTTAATTGTAGTCTGTGCGAATACAGATACTTTTACAGAGTTGAAATTTAAAATATAAATTTTCCAAGAAAATGTCTTTGTTTCTCTTAATGACTTTAAAATACTGTACTTTTTATTTATTTGCCGTATTGAAACAATGTCATACAGATTTTAAAATGGGTTTTTCACATCTTTTCTTTCCAAATCTCCAATTAATGCGGATAAAAAGACTGTCTGACTTCTTTACTCCTCTTGGCAAACTGCAAATTCCGCAGTTTATGCGAACTTCTTTATAGAGCGAAAAAAGGTGTTTTCATGCATTGCAAACTAAACTGATTAAACTGAGGGTTGATGTAGTACGTGCGCGAGTAAGGAAGCGTGTTTAATGTCTTATTGGCTTACTTACTCTTCCCGTATAACAAAAATGCGATGCATCCCAAACAAAGGATTAAAGGACGTTGTTAGTTTTAATGTGATATTAATTACAATGGAAATACGAACTCAGATAGCTGAAGGATTTGTTTTAGGCTTACAGATTTCTTTTTCTACCTCCTTACCATCTGTTAGTTCGTAGCGAACATCTTTTTTTTTCTTACCAATTCCCTTTACTCCTCAGATTCTTTTATTATTCCTTCTTGCCTCCGTATTCTGTTTTCCAAGGCGTTGTCCTTCTGTCCGATTTTCTAAGCCCAGCGTTGGACTTAATTCCTCAGATTTTGTCTAATTAGTGAATATTTGAAGGGATTCCAGAGAGGATTAGTGAACTGAATATCTCGCTACAGTCTCGTAATTAAGAACTATGGTGCGCATTCAAATTGGAGCTAATGATAAATAAAATAATGACAACACAAAGTGCAGGATCGGCTCTTTGTTTTATCCCGTGTGTACCAGTTCCCCTGTGGTGAAGGCCTTTTCTTTCGAGACTATCTTGGGAGAGAAGAAAATGAATAAAAATGCTATGGCACAGCTTCATTTAGCTCCTGGATAATCTAATGAGATATTTGGGGAAAAAAATACCTCTGCTTTTGTTTATTTAAAGCCTAATTTTATATGAAAAGAATCCACCGGCGAACGAGCTTTGAATGTAGAATCTTAAAGCCTCTTTTTTCTTAACAAAGTCTCCTTTCTTTCGCATAGAAATGAACATCATGATTTTAAAGTAGAATGTGGATAAAACATCACGTGAGCAAGAAAAAGCCATCACTCTTTTGCTGGACGGAAAACATTTACAACTTTACAGAAAACTTTTTAAAATGAAAATAACTAATAACTGTTTAGGTGTTTCACTTTAATAGTTTATTTTTTTTCTGGGTTTGTCAGACATTCTTGATAATGTGAGCCGATGTTTACTAATGGCATTCAAAGTTTATTTTTGATAAACATCTAATAGTGTATCTCATAACTTAATATTAAAACATTATACCATAATATAATATAGTAGATTAATCCCTCCTCCGATCTCCCTCTGCACTAAATGATATAATTTAATATTTATATATTGATATACCATACTTGATGTTAAGCCCATCATATAAAGGAGTTCATAAAATTATGTAAAATGTCCCTACCATATGTCTACTCACCATATCATATAAATAAATATATAAATATTAATATACCATAATATATCATACTATATATTAAGTTATTTAAAAGCTTCCCTCCCATCTGGACCATGCACCTCTCCCAATAAATTTTATTACTTACGGTATGACACCCTATACTATACGACACGACTTTCCTAGCAATACGCAATTACTTTACAATACTCTACGCTCACTTTCATTAAAAAAAAAACGCAAATTCCATGTGGTCCCTTAACCTGTTTGATAAAACTAGCCATATTTTGAATCAAGAATTTTAAATCTATAATTCCCACAAAGCGTCAGTGATTATAAAAAAATTAAATTAATTTTTTAGAGATATTTAATTATTGCCAACTTAGCGGCATTTCCCCAAAGTAGCCAAATCGGCGATATTGTGCCAAATTAATCTCCACGCTTACCACATTTTTTGCCACGGTGAGAGACAGACATGTATACTAGATTTTCTTGTGTACACCAGGGTTAAATTAAGAGTTGTATAGTATTATAATTAATTTTACTGTTGACAAAAAAATAATCACCCAGAGCGAGGGACGAACCCGCACATTTTTGGATTGCTCCAGACGTGCTTCTACTACACCACTTCGTTCATCTAAGAAATTATTAGAATGATCTTACACGGGTAAAATTACAATGCTTCTAGAAATAGCACAGCTGTTCTTTTATGTAACACAGTTGTTCTTTTTTAGTTGATAAGCATAAACGTGTCCAGCTGATCATCCATCACCACCCGTAGACCATGGTTTCGTGGTTATTGGCGCTTGTCAGCATAGTACATGCGATGAGATGATCAATGAGCACAAAATTCCTTAAACCGAGGATTGTAGAATTTTTCTGGTAGAAGTATTGCATAAATCGCAGGAATAGAAAGGCAGACGTAGCTTCAATATATTATTCTTTTATGTTTAGCAATTTCTTTTCATAATTTTATACTTTAAATTTAAAAAGTACATTTTTATAACTGAGTAGATATAAAACCTGTAATTAAAAAAATAAATTTGTGAATTTTTTATCAAATCAATCAAATAATAATTTATATACAAGTTATAATAATTTTAAACACACGTGAAAAATATTAATAAAAAACAAACTCAGAAATTTCTATCAACAAGAAAAATTAAATCCATTCAAAGAGCCATACCTCTTATCGAATGTATAGTAAAACTAAAAACTATTACGTATCCTCATTTTTTAACCTCGATCTTTCTAGTGCACCCCAACATCCACCTTCAATGACATCTTAACTGTGTCCGTGCAAGGTAATAAACGATATTTCAACCTGACGAGCTTGTCAACAAGAGAGGTGGCAAAAAAAAAGTAGAGGGCAGCCCTTGTGAATGTTCTGTTCGTCAGGCGCAAAGAAACAAACGTATTTGTTGGGAGGCAAGTGGCGATATTTTCTATGTGTCATCATTTGGCCTGAAGACATTGTGTGGCCGCTGAAGCTGATGACTAGAGTGGGCTTGTCTGCATCTTCATCTTTTGCCCAAACCTCTTCTTTGTCTCATCCTTTTCAGCAGCGCCGTTGACGTCTTCTCCTCCAAGGGGAAGATGTCACTCTGAATAGAGAAGCATGATCATAAATGCTACCTAATGACGCACTTTAAGACCGCCGCGATATCAAGATGATATCTTCTTGGGTTTTTTTTTTCTTGGCGGCAAAAACGTGAGCTCTCAAGGGAAAAATTAAGAAAGGATGCCTCCAGATTTCTTTATCGTCCCCTAGTGTGTAGTGTCATTTAATATAACTGGCCGCCACAATTTTCGGTCGACATGAGTTTAAATATTGCATAGAATTTAGAAATGTTCACAGTAAAGAGAGGATTGCTTTCACTGCCAATCAATTAATCATAAATAGTACGAAAGCTTAGTCTTTTAACTTAGTTTTTAAAATATAATTTATTAATAAGGTAAATACTTCCTTTTAAATGCGTAATATATATGAAGTTTTAACCTTTTTTTAATTATTTATAATTTTGGTTATTTTATTCATGCATACAATTAGAGTGGATTTTCAAGCTCCTCTTTTGATTTATTAGACAAGGCGTTAGTTTCTTTTGCTGTGAATCACATAATTTCTTTTTATTACTTCTCTCTTTATTTGTGTTTCAAAACACTTCACTAGATGTTAAAGGTTTTATAGGTATTTTTTGTATTAATTAAAATTATGCATGTGTTTATAGGGCTCAAATTAAATAATTAAAATGACCGCTTAAATTCAGTTTTATTATGAATTATATATTATTCAACGGTCATTGATGATCATAGAATCCGCAGAATGCTACGAAACAGATACTAAGTGAATGTAAATCTAGGCTTTAAAATGCTTGAATATAGAAATGAGATGTAACAGAAATAATAAAAATAGATTTGAAAGCTCTAAAACAGAATATAACAAATTTAAAGAGAAAATAAAGCAAATAAACTAAAGTAAACTAGAAACGTGAAGTTACAGAAATAATGGAATCCGATTTTCAGAGCTCTAAAATAAAATATCAGAACATTTAAGAGAAAAGAAGATTTTTCGCTCTTACTTGCAAAAATTCTAAATGAATTAATAAATTTCAAGGATCATTTATTTGATCAAACTAATTTTATGACCTAATTATGCATCTGAAAAACCCACAGCCTTATTATAAGAGCTGTGCTTTTGATTTGATATTTAAAGGGATGCATATATTGCTTAATAAAACTACATTTTGAAAGTAGATTTGTTTTCTTTCGTTTTTTTTTTACTGTTTCTGCATTTTACTATCTTTTTATTATTAGTTTTGAGTATTCAACATTTTTTCATTCGTTTATAATTATTAAGTCTTATATCACATTTTAAACTTCTTGCAAATGGATTTTATTTACATAGAATAAAAGTCCATACAAAAAACATTTCATATATTTGCTTCAAATTTTTATGTACATTCACATTTTCTTTAGAATACTGGGTCCACACATAACCGGATGGTGCTACACTATCTAGGACTAAATTAAATGAAGTTGTTAAATATTAATTCCTAGCAGCTTCTTCGATCAGCATTGTTCTCATTGTAAACGAATTAATTTTCTTAATAGATTGATTAGATTGATTTCCTTAACTGGATTTGTTTTCTTGACTAGATAGCTTTTCTTGACTAAATTGACTTTCTTGATTAGGTGATTTTGATTGATATGATTAGATGACGATTTTGATGAGGATTGATAATTGATTTTGTGAGAATTGATGATTGATTTTGATGACTATTGATTAGATTGATTTCTAACTAGATTGATTTTCTTAACTAGATGGGATTTCTTGACTAGATGATTTTAATTGATTTATTTAGATGATGAATTTAATGGGGATTAATTGATTTTGATGAGGATTAACTAGATTGATTTTCTTTATTAATTGACTAGATTGATTTTCTTGATTGGTTGATTCGATTTTATTAATTTTAATAATATATAGCGTCAAATGCAGACAAATTTATTCTTCTGGTCTACCAGCAAACATCTCCATTAGCAGTATGTCCATCTGCATCTCTTTTAGAATTTTCATTTAAACCCTTTGCAGCAAAGATGTTTCGTTCACTTCTCAATACTTGTTAAGCACTAAGAAATTTAAGATACACATGGTTATATATATGCCTAATTTTTTCCATTCTCTTGGTCATTAATTATCTTACACTTCAGCAATTAGCGAATGAATCTAGTCATATATTAAATCCGGCAAAAAAGTGAATTAATTAATATGTCATCTCGGCATATATAATAGTTAATATATTTGACATTCTGCAGAAAGGAAAAGCGAAAAAAAAAGTTCCCCATAATAAATTCCAATATTTCAAACTGAGTACCCGCCATGAGCATAAAAAGTAAAAATAAAGCTCGACATAAAAGAGTACTTAACTGTAGCTTTCATCTCTTAAGATTCAAACTCACTAGTTTAAGATGAAATCTTGTCGGTGACAATAATCAAGAAACTTAAAATAACAGAAGGACAAGATAAAGAGAAATGGAGAAAAAAATACTGCAACCTGATTAGCGAAAGCGGGGAAACTTGGGAGACTCTGATAGTGTTTTCTCAAGCATCCAGCAAAGACTCAGTTGGAGAAGCCGCTCTTTCAGGATGTGGTGTGTGTGTGTGTGTGTGTGTGTGTGTGTGTGTGTGTGTGTGTGTGTGTGTGTTTGTGTATTAGGAAGTAAATGAAATTAGATTCTGGTCATAACACGGGTCTGTAAAAACACTGGAGGCGTTTTCTACTGTCACTGTGATGCAAAATCTTAATTTGCTAGCTCCCTTCCCCCTCCTTTGCATTCTAGACAAGGGAATTATTTTTCTTTCGTCGTAACCACTTCTGCAGATTTGAAGCTTAATTATTCCTTTGGCGACGCGCTCAGTGTGGCATTTAGGAAAAGGGGAGACTCAAGATGCGCTTTGCTGCCCAATACATCAGATCTCATTTGGCTCAAGAATAATTAGGTATAATTGCACATGAGTTTGTTGAAATGTAAAATTATTTTTCACAAGTGACATAAATAACAAAAAACCCAAAATTTTAACAAGATTATTATCTGGTACACGGAATGTCTTTGAAATTATTCTTTTGTGTACAAAGAATCGTTTCAGGACTTTCGTGGTATTTATTGTGTTACTATCAACTGTAATAGCGCCATCCATAATGCACACATTTCAATTTTTTAAGTTTGATAACAAATTCACACTTTTCCGGAATAAAACTAAAATCATATCTTGTCTTTAATGTATTTGGAAATATTTTAAATTACAAATTTCTTGATGAACTCAAATTAACTACTATAATTTTGTTACTTAAAGAGTATTTTATAAATACATAGAAATAGGATATTAAATAAATAGAGCTTAGTTATAAAACCTAAACATTAAATTATATTTAAATTTATATAAATATCTTTAATTAGAGAATATTTAATTTCTTTCCAAATCTCTATTAAAAGTAGAGACCAAATAATAAGTCTCTTTTCTAAAATAGAGAATTAAACGAACTGATATAGGAGTAAAATTGCAAATTTTCAGTTATCGACTCAAATAAGGGGATCGAAACAATGTTTATTTTTTTTTAATAAATTTCCTGATCATCTTATTGAATGTATGCCAATGTCTTCATTTGGCCTTAGAAAAAAAATAGCTGTCTTTGCAATATGCTTAACTTTTTGTGCCAAATGTATGAATAAAGTAAAATGCGCAGAATATTATACATATCATAATATATTGATATTCTCAAGATCCAGGTTAATGTCAATTACTTTTCAGTAAAAATTACACATGGAGTAGAAAAGGCCATAACATCGTTTAACCTGCCCCCTCTAATATCCGATACCCCTCTTTTGAGATTTCGATTGCTTAAATATATAAATGAAGTAAAATAGACCATGTTTTATACATAGAATAATATATTGATTTCCTAAATATCTAGGTTAATGTCAACTACTTTTCAGTAAAAATTGCACATGGAGTAGAAAGGGCCATAATATCGTTTAATCTGCCCCTTCTAATATCCGATACCCCTCTTTTGAAATTTCGATTGCTTAAATATATAAATGAAGTAAAATGAACCAATTTTTATATATAGAATAATATATTGATTTCCTAAATATCTAGGTTAATGTCAACTACATTTCAGTAAAAATTTCACATGGAGTAGAAAGAGCCATAATATCGTTTATCTGCCCCGTCTAATATCCGATACCCCGCTTTTGAAATTTCGATTCCTTAAATATATAAATGAAGTAAAATGGACCAAATTTTATACATATCATGATACATTGATTTCCTAAATATCTAGGTTAATGTCAACTACTTTTCAGTAAAAATTTCACATGGAGTAGAAAGAGCCATAATATCGTTTATCTGCCCCGTCTAATATCCGATACCCCGCTTTTGAAATTTCGATTGCTTAAATATATAAATGAAGTAAAATGGACCAAATTTTATACATATCATGATACATTGATTTCCTAAATATCTAGGTTAATGTCAACTACTTTTCAGTAAAAATTTCACATGGAGTAGAAAGAGCCATAATATCGTTTATCTGCCCCGTCTAATATCCGATACCCCGCTTTTGAAATTTCGATTGCTTAAATATATAAATGAAGTAAAATGGACCAAATTTTATACATATCATGATACATTGATTTCCTAAATATCTAGGTTAATGTCAACTACTTTTCAGTAAAAATTTCACATGGAGTAGAAAGAGCCATAATATCGTTTATCTGCTCCGTCTAATATCCGATACCCCGCTTTTGAAATTTTGATTGCTTAAATATATAAATGAAGTAAAATGGACCAAATTTTATACATATCATGATACATTGATTTCCTAAATATCTAGGTTAATGTCAACTACTTTTCAGTAAAAATTTCACATGGAGTAGAAAGCCCGGCCGTCCAAATAGCTGCTCTTAGTCCTCTGGACGAGTCGGACGGTCTGGGTCTTCAACATGGAGTAGAAAGAGCCATAATATCGTTTATCTGCTCCGTCTAATATCCGATACCCCGCTTTTGAAATTTCGATTGCTTAAATATATAAATGAAGTAAAATGGACCAATTTTTATACATATCATGATACATTGATTTCCTAAATATCTAGGTTAATGTCAACTACTTTTCAGTAAAAATTTCACATGGCGTAGAAAGGGCCAGAATATCATTTATCTGCTCCGTCTAATATCCGATACCCCGCTTTTGAAATTTCGATTGCTTAAATATATAAATAAAGTAAAATGGACCAAATTTTATACATATCATGATACATTGATTTCTTAAATATCTAGGTTAATGTCAACTACTTTTCAGTAAAAATTTCACATGGAGTAGAAAGAGCCATAATATCGTTTATCTGCTCCGTCTAATATCCGATACCCCGCTTTTGAAATTTCGATTGCTTAAATATATAAATGAAGTAAAATGGACCAAATTTTATACATATCATGATACATTGATTTCCTAAATATCTAGGTTAATATCAACTACTTTTCAGTAAAAATTTCACATGGAGTAGAAAGAGCCATAATATCGTTTATCTGCTCCGTCTAATATCCAATACCCCGCTTTAGAAATTTCGATTGCTTAAATATATAAATGAAGTAAAATGGACCAATTTTTATACATATCATAATATATTGATTTCCTAAATATCTAGGTTAATGTCAACTACTTTTCAGTAAAAATTTCACATGGAGTAGAAAGAGCCATAATATCGTTTATCTGTTCCGTCTAATATCCGATACCCCGCTTTTGAAATTTCGATTGCTTAAATATATAAATGAAGTAAAATGGACCAAATTTTATACATATCATGATACCTTGATTTCCTAAATATCTAGGTTAATGTCAACTACTTTTCAGTAAAAATTTCACATGGAGTAGAAAGAGCCATAATATCGTTTATCTGCTCCGTCTAATATCCGATACCCCGCTTTTGAAATTTCGATTGCTTAAATATATAAATGAAGTAAAATGGACCAAATTTTATACATATCATGATACATTGATTTCCTAAATATCTAGGTTAATGTCAGCTACTTTTCAGTAAAAATTTCACATGGCGTAGAAAGGGCCAGAATATCGTGTAATCAGCCCCCTTCAATATCCGATACCCCTCTTTTGAGATTTCGATTGTGTAAATATATGAATGAAGTAAAATGGAAAAGCAGTTTATCCGGCGGAGAAGGAAAGTGCTGGATTGACAGGAATTAAGTGGAGAAGCTAGATGCTTCCACTTTTCCTAATGATTTATATGTTTATAATTAGCGGTCGTGCGCGTTTTAAATGAATTATGATCTATTGATTTCGCCGCGCTCTTTCTGTTGCGGTGCATCACGGCTTGTTCGAAGCCTGCTCAATTACAGTAATCTACAAGATAAATTATCGCCCGGTTTACCTAGGCCTAAACAGTAATTACACTGACATTCTGTGAGCCACTAGTATTTTGCTCGCTCGCCAACATCAAGTCGAATTAATTTTATTTATTTCCCGGATTTAAGAAAGCTTTTTTTTCTCCCGCAGCCTTTTTTTTCCACTTCGCCGTCCCGTACTTTAATTACTTTTAATTTTTGCAAATCCATGTTTTAAATCTGGACTCTTACCTAAGTATGCCTAGAGCTAGATGTTTTACGAGTTGGGATTTAAGTAAGTATCTGCTGCTGCCTAATCACCGGGCGCAGAAGAACGAAGGGTGCGGGGATGGAATTTTTTATTTTTTTACCTTTATTTTTTTTTTTTTTACTCCTCAAAAATAAAAATGAAACGAGTTGAAAAACGCCAGCGAAAGCAGAAAATTTTTGTCAAATTTGCTCCCAGATACGGGCGATGATATGCAAAAAACAACTTAAAATTTATTGGAGCGTCTGAAAATGTCCCTCAAGATTGGAACGATAGTGTCGTGATTTGTTACTTCAGGGAAATCATTGAGAGCAAAGACAAAAAAACAAAAAAAAACAAGGGTATTGCTAATCGATTATGATGCCGCTCACGACGATATATCGATAATTTAAATCGAGATTTCATTTATATCCGTAATTACTCGCGTCTCAACTTCTTCCGATTTAGCGAAGATGTTTGGTCCGAAATAAGGGCCAGAATTAAGACAGAGTTCGAATGGGCATGATGCTTAGGGCTTCGTTAATTTTCTTTCGAAACATCCTATTAAACTAAGCTGCATTTAAACTAAGCTAATCATTTGCAGCTCATTTTTTCTCCTGTCAAGACTGGCTTCCTTGCGTTCAACGTGAGGAAACTAAAGAATCCCCTCTTTTATCCAGCGTAGCCTCGGGCAAACTTAAAACGAGAAATATTTTTCAGCAATGAATTGATACGGATTTTAAGCCGAGTTGAAAATTGCAATTCCCTGCAAGTATTAAATTGCGACTCTCTTTCCCCGATTTTAACATCGTGTCACCTTTTAACAAGAGTGTATCAAATGCATTACGACTTTAGCCTCTCTGTTTGCTCCATTATCGATATTAAAACGCATTTAAATGAACAACGTCGAGCGTGATAGAACTTGTTTGCCTTCCTACATCGGCTTGGAAAAGAATTCAATCCTCACTTTCCGTAAACATGGATCTTTGGTCTTTGGCGTAAGAACTTAATAAACATCATTGTCGGGAAAGGGAATTGACTTAAACTGAAACAAATATTGACAAGTTTAAAATACGGCGTAGTATAGAGAGAAGGGGGATTCTTCATCTGGCATTCAATGGTGCATGCACGTGGAAAAGCAAAGCACTGCTTCTTCAAATTTAAACGACCCTAGAAGTAAGGATTGTTATCCTATTCCGTAAATTTAATAGACGCGATCTCTTCTCTTAACTTTTTCTTTATTCTTTTTCCTCTTTTTCGTTCGCTTATTTATTTTATTCGGTTTCTGTGGATTGGGAGAAACTTGATTCAATTGCCACAATGACGGAAAATGTAGAAAGATTGGAAATCTCTGTGGTTGGTCTCTTTTGTGTTTCCTATCTGCATGAGAAAAGAAAGTTGATGGAATAAAGAAAGCGTTTTGCAGTATCGCCAATTAAATTTTTGGCATGAATCTAAAGCATTTAACGACTTTAATGTAGCTAATTGCCTTCTAAAGTGTAACCATTTACTTCAACAGAGAAAGTTTTTCATTTTAATTGAGGATGTTTCAGTGAAGGAATAAGTTAATGTATAAACTAAACCAATTGAATACAAATTTCTGCATCTAATTTAAAACCGATTGCTCAAATTATAATTTATGTGGTTTTTCAATTTGTAGACTGAGTTCCCATATCGCACCGAAAGCTTTACTTGTACTTACTGATACATGGACGTATATGCACAAATGCTTCTATCAGTAGTTGCAGTTTAAGTAATATAGCTTGCTCAGACATATTAAACAAAAAATTAATTGTAATAAAAAAAATATATTTTAATATGCCATAATCGTAATTTTGATTTAAACTACGTTGAATTGGAAATTGTAGTCAAAAGCGAAAGCGCAATTTTCACTTCGAGTCAAAAGTCATAATAATAGTCATATTACTTAAAAAAGTTAACCTATCACGTATTTCAATATAAAATTTTGTAATTGTGTCTTCAAAATGTGTTTCTAGTTTCTAAATAATTTTGTTTCTTATAGGCCCTGGCGGCAGCCTGGAGGAAGGTCGAGGCGGTGGAGGCATGGACTCCTCGCAGATGCACAGCCTGTACGGTAGCCACGGGAACCGGGCTAACAGCACCAGCAGTGGTAGCCCGCCTGTGTCCACCCCGAGCTCCAGCGGCTCCATGCTAGTGGTGCCACAACCCATTAGTGCCGCTACCAAGGGTCCTGGAGCGCCCTCGGGGGTGGCCACCAACGGCACTGGCAGGAAGTACCAGTGTAAAATGTGCCCTCAGGTAAGTTTATTTCCTGAATATTTTTCTTTATATTAAAATAATGTATAAAGCCTTGTATACATTGGGGACATGATTTTTCGATAAGAAATACAAGCTCCAGCTACTTGCATTCATAACTTTTAGATAAGATCCTCCTCCTCCCCCCCCCCCCCCCTTCTCACATAGGCCCACACATTTTATGTTGTCTGATTTTGCTGGATTTCCCACGTCTCAGAAAATATGTCTCCCAATGTAGACAAGATCCAAATTGTATTTAAATTGCCAAATAGCGCAGAAAGTCTAAATTTTTTCGGTGATGTATACAGGAGTTCTTTAGGAGCTTAAAATCCTCAGGCGTAAACCGCTCTCCGTACGTCCTGTTCATTAGGCGTTGGTTCAACATTTCTAAGTATTGTTGAAGATTTATCTAAAATACTTCCAACGCCAATTCTATTCAATTTAACTCACATTAGACGTCTCATGTAATTTTATACTATGATGTTTAGGAGTTGCTTAGGATATCTACTGGGTAACATACACAATTTGTCTCGAATAACATCCTGGGAGCACCCCAAATGTGTTTCCAGTCTAACTCTGGGGGAAGTAAATACGGGAACTACAAGTTGTATTTGTCAGCAACTCCAAGTTGGTATTCGGAGTGTAGTGCTGTAAATGTATTCAAAATATAGCAACGCATAGTGCACACTGGAAATTTCCAACCCCACATCATATATTTTATTTCTTTTACTCTATTATAAAAAAAAATGTGTGCAATTTCGAGCTTTAATCTTGGGGCGTTTTATACGAGCATTATAGCTTAAAGATAAAAACGTCTCCATCTCAAGACATTTAATACTTCCTTGTGAGCGTCCATTATAAAAATTATAAAATTAAAATTCAAGTAAATGTTATAACCCAGTTTAAATGTAAAATTCATAAAGTTCAAATCAATATTTTCATCACATATTGCAAACATAATTTATTAAATTTTGAACATTCTACCAACTTTTTCTGCAAATTATTTTTTTTAATATTAAGGAAATAAAAGAGCTATACTTGAAGTGTGAAGTACCACCAAGAAATTTCATTAATTACTCCTACATATTATTAAGTGAATATAATTAAAATTTGTTAATATAAATGCAGGAGTTTTGTCTTTATACAAACAAAAATAGTATTTAACAAAACACTGAAGGTTTTTTCTTGTATTTATAAGATTATATATAAACAATAACCCTTAAATAAATCTCAACAAATGTAATTTTTAGTAACCGATCCCTTAAATATGCATTTCTTGCAAATAGCCGAGTTAGAACCTTGTGATGGTGTAAATCGATGCGATATCGCTTTAAATCGATTCCCAGGAAGTATACGGTCTAGTTCTGAATAAGAATAAATAGAAAAGGGGAGTAAAAAGCAGTCGCTAGCAATCTCGACAAGGTGGGACAGACCAACCTTTGATATCACGATGTATTATTTCATCTTGCCGTGGTAAAAAACCTTTATTAAATTTGGCGGTCATAAGATGCAGTCGTCCCATTCGCAGTTTTCACTTTAATGTTAGTATTCGGTTATAGCCTTTATTTGAGACTCTATACAAGATTAAAGTAACTGTCAAAAATTGATGCAACAATTTTTATGGACATGCCAGACTTCACTTTATGTTAGTATACAGTTGCAGCCACTATTTGGAGACTCTATACAAGAATAAAAATAACTTTAAAAAGTAGATATAACATTTTTATGCATATCTACTTTTTTATGCATATCTACATTTTTTTTCCATTCGCACACTCCAATTTAATGTTAGTATACAGTTATGTACACTATTTGGAAACTCTATACAAGAATAAACAGAACTTTAAAAATGGATATAACATTTTTATGGATTACTTGTTTTTTCCATTCACAGTCTTCTTTAATGTTAGTATTCAGTTATATCCACTATTTGGAGACTCTATACAAGTATATAAATAACTTAAATAATTGATATAACATTTTTATGGACATACTTGGTTTTCCTTTGATCGGTTTGATTATACTGTGATGCATAGGTACTCTTATACTTCGTTCTGGCAGGTTAAGTTTAACGCTTTTTAGATTTGATAACATGGTGTCTTCTCTAAAATGTTACAGACTACTTTCATCTCACGACGTCGAGAAAACGTTAAAAAGGGTTGGAAAACAATACATAAAAAATTGTATTATAGGGTTTGATATAATTAATTTTTAGATTGGTGTGTTTTTTTATAAAAAAAAAAGTGTACCATATGTAAGAATATTATTCACTGTAATTCAGATTTTTTTTTTTAAAGTGTACCATATGTAAGAATATTATTCACTTTTTTGGGGGATACCTATTTTTATTAGCATTTATTATTTTTGTATTATCGCCAAATTTGGTAAATTAAAAAGTTTGGGCTTTTAAAAGGAATAAGCGTTGAATTGGTATTCATAAATATTTTCTAATTTGCTCGTTAAATTTGGAATATCGTTAATGCGCGCATTATAAGCGGGTTCTATTATATATTCTTCTGCATGTTATTCATTTTACTTATTATTAGTTAATTTTGTTTCTAAAACTTTTTTTATTTTCTTTTTAATGCAACGCTTTTAAAAATGGTTGCTTAAATATTTACTTCCTTCATAAGCCAAATATAATTTAAGTTTTCATTCCTGTAACTCTCCAATTCTCTGATTCTTATTCTTCAATTAAAGTTGTCTTCTCCAATTCAGTACTAGCTATAAGTATTTTCTGTATGATTTATACATATATACCCGACGTTGCTTGTAATTGTGGGAAAATTGCAAAAGCACTCATATTACTTTAAAAAAATCCATTTAAATATTTAATTTAATTCCTCTATGAAATTATAAAAAGTATAAAAATCTGTTCTCGCTATATAAAATTATCTGCGCCGTAAATCTGGAAAATAAAACGTGCTGGTCCCATTTGCAAGCCATTTTACACAAAGCTGATGTGAGCAGCGCATGACTTTCCCTGCAGAGACTTAATTTTCTCTTTATTTCTTTCATTAAATGAGAATAATTGCACAAAGTAAAACGGATAATTATTTGAAAAGTACACTGGCATTTGGCATTTTTCTAGATGACAGCATGTAAAATTATTTTGGAGAGCCAAACTAATTTTTATTTCGCTCATATATAACTTGACAATTGGAAATATTGCTAACATCTGCTAAGCAATATACTCCATTATATTAAAATATGTTAGTGATTAATTTATCAATTTTGCGTCATTTTTGCTAATTTAGTAACATTTTCATCAATTTAGCCCGGCATTAAAAAACGTCGTTAAGTTGGTGATATTTCACCAAATTAGTCTGCAAGGTCGCCAAATTTATCTCCAAGTGTTACATATTTCATCATACTTACTACTCTTTATTTTTATGTAATTTTTTAAATACATTTATGTGTATCAGGTACGATATCTCGAGAACGGTTCAATCTAGCGTTTTAAAGCTTATGTCATTCGTTTTAGAAAAAAAAAAATTGCGTATAAAAATATTATTTATTTAACATTATTGAATATACAGATTTTTATTTTTTTTTATTTATATATATATATATATATATTTTCAAAAATTCATTCGAAAATTTGATCGTCTTCCAAACGTTTGATCGCATTTAATTAGAGTTCTAGTATTTGCAGATCGTAATAATCGTACCAAATTGCGTTTGAAACTTTCCATTCGTTTATGAAACATCGCAATATCTCATTCACAGGCTCACAGACACACACGCTAACACACACACATACACACAGACATCCCCTCAAAAACGTGCTATTCGAATTCAGGGATGCTTGAAACTCGCTCCTACGTCGAAATCTAATTTTCAAATCCATCACAATCATTTCCGTATACACGCATTCTATGTATGTAATGAAAGTAAAAAAACAGCTCTGATGTCAGCTAATTATTATCCTAGTTCCATTAATTTTAAAATAAGTCAAAGAAGCAATGTTATCATTTTGTTACACGCGAATAAATCCCAATTTATATTTGTGAATGGCGAGGAATCAATTTGCCGCCGGGCCCTGCATAAAGATGCTCTGAAATTCGTTGTTCGCCTGAAAGGGAGTTGGTCAACGCCGGTATGTTTCCTACATGACGTCACTATCAAATCACCATAGCAACCCCCCACTAGCTATCTGCCATGCCTATGCAATAGATGGCCTTCCCTAACTGGATGGACAGTACTCATCGCTACCGACCCAGAAAGCTCGTCCACTTACATAACTTGCAAGAGGACCTTCGCCTTCAGATGTGCCACCTTTCTGTTCACAAATATTGGACATTGGAAATGTTCACTGGAACGGTTAAGGACTAGCCTTTTTATTTTCCATGTTTTGTTAGGAGTTCACCAACATGCCCTCTAAAGTTTTCCTATAACTTCGCCGAATCAATTTTGTTTTGTTTTAACGCCGTTTTACCACATTTCTTTGAAAAGATTGTTTAGGTAACAAGATGGCAAACTTGAAGTACGTAGAACTGAAAGAATAAAATCAATTTGTGAGTTTCCAGTTGAGCGAAACTATGCGTGAAAAGATGGTCCATATTAAGTTTCAAACCGCGTTTGAACTTAATATGAACCACTGTTTTTTTTTTCTTTTTCGATTCATTTCAAATTTCTGATAAAAACTAAAATTATATGTAGTTATGAACTAATTATATAATTATTTCTATGACATTGTTCATCATATTTATTGATTTTACTCTTCATATTTATTGATTTATTGATTTTACTATTAATTACTTTCACATCGCAGATAAAAAAGAAAGCAATTTTTACATATTTTAGGAAATTTGCTATTGACATAAATTTTATAATACATAAATATTTTTATCCAAATACTACCCCACACATTCGGCAGTTTTAACGATATTCTTTCCAGCCCTGACGCTGAATACTGTATAATATCGAAAACATTAAATCTCGCTTTCTATCTCTTTCATATATCAATAACTACAACGATTTTAAACTTTACTCCAAGATTTCTGAAGTATGCTTGTATCTTATTTTACATCAAACAGTGTACTGGTTATAAGTTATTTTGAATTCAGATCAGCACAGTCAAATAAAGCTGTCTTCAGGATTGTTACCTCTCTCCTCGTAATTTTTTTCCCCGTATTTTCAAATGCAAAAGACGACATTTCGGTACCCCTATAATGGTCCTTTTTTTATTTTCTCCACGCAGTTTCGGATTTCAGGAATTGTAACATATTTCAGAAGCGATCATCGACGATCTACAAAAAAGTCCTTTTCCTTTGCTTTATTTCCTTTACTCTTTTCCTTTAAAATATTTCAATCCAATCGCTTGAGTTATAACACATAAAAGACTAAATAACTGAAGAGAAATAAGACACTCTCTGTACTTCTAATGATTCCCCATCCTCGATTCAACTTAGTCTTATTTTTTTTCTCCCGAAATACATTTATGGAAAAGATCTAAGGTTTGTATAATATCCCGTCAAGTCCTACCTTCCTCCGGGAAGACGCAATAACGACGTAATAACTTAAGAGGATGAAATTTCAGATTTTTGACTTTTTAAATGTCGGACTCCACAGGTGAATAGTGGTCGGGAAAAAAAAGTCGGGCATACTTTAATCGGGAAAGGTTATATTTCCAAAGAATTCATGCTTAAATTCGTGTTTTGCAGCGATTGCGGTAAAATGATTCAATGAGTGAGATGTTTACAGAATTGGGATGTTTGGTGAAAGGATTAATAGGTGTATTTAGGGCGGGGGGGGGGGGGGGTCGCAAATAAATCGAAATAGAAAAATGTCCAAATAATGCTAAATTTGCAATAGTTTTGCATCAAAGGAAAATGTTTTATCCTGCAGCTCATCTTTATACGCAATTTGAATGAAATAAAAATGATATAAAGAAATGTGTTTTCGGATCAATCAATTAAAGTATTTAGTTTGAAAACAGTTAATATATTTATTATGTCTAAGATAAGCATATTAATTTCGTTTTAAACTTGTTAATTTCATCTCTTATAGGCTTCAAAAATTATTAAATTTATTTTTATTAATATTTAAAATTTCTTTACTCAAATAACGTTAATATCAATTGCACTGACTGTTATACTCATTATTTTAAGAGCCACGTAATTATATATTCTTGATCTTATTAGTAGCAAAATCTTTGGCATGATATTGTTTTTTGAAAAAAATTTCCTTGAGATATTTATTTCTCAGTTTTTGCTATAGATATAGCTCAGATGATGACTGATTTAGATTCAGCAACGAAATCCGAAGAAGAATGGGGGTGGGGGAAAGTTTACCAAAAGTTTCGACTTCTGATTATTTTTCCAAATTCGGTTCAAAAATTTTTATTTTACTTGAAACCTTTGCTTCTCAATATTGGCTATAGATAGAGATTAGATGATAACTAGCATGGATTTAGCATCAAATTCTGAAGGAGCAGGGTGGCTCATTAAGAATTTTCACTTCCGGTTTCTTTTCCTCTTCCTGTTTAAAAATGTTTTTTGAAACATGTATTTCTCATGGTTGGCTATAAATAGAGCTTAGATAATGACTGATATGGATCCAGTATCAAATTTTGGAGGGGTGAAGAGACCTCACTAAAGATTTCCGCTTCCTGTCCTGGAAATGTCACGTCCTATTCAAAATTTACATTTTAGTTGAAACGTGTATTTCTCAGGATATGCTATACATAGAGCTTAGATTACGACAGCATCAAATTTCAAAGAAGAATGGATGGTTAACTAAGGATTTCCATTTCCGGTTCTTTTTCTACTTCATACTTAAAATGTTTCTTGAATTTTCTCATGATTAGATATATATGGCTTAGATGAGACAGGCTGATATGAATTCGGTATAAAATTTTGGAGGAGTAAGGATGGTTCACTAAAGACTACCACTTCCGTTTTAAAAATTCCTTGAAACCTATTTCTCAGCATTTTTTACAAATAGAACTTAGATGATGAGTGATATGGATTCAGCATCGATTTTTAGAGGGGGGGTAGAGTGGTTACCTAAATATTCCCCTTTCCGGTTCTGGAGATGTTATTTCCGGTTTATCTGAAAATTCGTAAGACTATACTAGATAAGTATGCAAAAGAGAATAAAATTCTTAATAGTTCTTCAAAAATAAATTGCACACACCATTTACCACCATATGAAGTCTCATCATAAATTTCATTTTTACATTCTATAGTGCCCGAAACATGAAGATATATTGAATTTTTATCTATATCAAATTTTCTGACCTATTTGTTATTCAGTTTATATCCAATGTATTATAAAATACAAAATTACATAGAGAAAATCTGAAAATCAGTTTATTTCTAACACAAGAAGTTCCAAATGCATACGTAAAGGGTAGTTGCATGTGTAACAGTTTATTATGTAGGTTTATCACTTTTCATCAGTTAATAAACAGGTGTTAGTCCCAAATCTTTTGTCTTTGCAGTATGGTCATTCCAGGCACTTACCTGTTAAATTATCTACCTCCTATTAGTTCTCTCCTTTTTAATACTCTTTTATTGTAGCAGAAAATTATAACACCATATATTTCAAAATATACCCGAAATAGTTAAACTGAAACTAATATCCAATAAGTATATATATATATATATAATTTACCCAATGTGAAACTAAGTGTTAAGGTTAGAGGACAGTTTTTATCAGTTCATATCAAATTTGAAAATCTCCTGTGAAAAGTCATTTAAAACTTTCAACATTTATTTCCGTAACAATGAATATATTTTTATCCAGATAAATACTGCACATAGAATTGTGTAAAGTGTTTGATACTCATAAGTATAAAGCGTTTAAAATCCTTTACAATGATAATTGTTTATATGCAAGCAGCAATATTGGCTACTCCACTTTGTTTGAGATCTTTCTTTCAAAATTTGCACCCACATTGTTTTCTTTGTTTTAAATATATTGTATCCCTTCCTAGGAAGCAATTTACAATTTTCTATGCGAATTATGTGTTCTAATGAGGCTTTTTTCTCAAAAATATTTTCCTAAAGGATTTTTTGCTTCTCCTTGTAATTTTGAGAGCTTGAGCAAATAGATGTGTTCAGTAATGGTTGGTATACTAGTCTAAATAACTTTCGACTCAGTCGACTGAGAAACGTTTCATTTGTTATTTAAATAAACGCTACGTGAAAGTACAATAGCCGATTTGCGAAAATGATTAACATGCAAATAAAATTGAAATACAACAAAATTAGGAGCTCCCATTTCAGCCTATTGTTCCCTTGATCATGGTATCTTCTATTCATCTATTCGTAATATTTGACACATTATGCTTAAATGCACTATTTTGTAAATTTTATTGAATTCCAGTAGTGCTTTATGAACTCATTATTTACTTTAAAAGAGCTCCCTTAGCTGTTAAGAAAAAAGTGTGCTAAGAGTTTTGTTTGTTTCCTTCATAGTTACATTTCAGAACAATTTAATGCGATTTGGAACTTTACTACTTAGGTCTTTGTTGATATAAAAATTCTTATGAATAAAATTTTTGAAAAATATATCTTCTTTGTCTGTATCAGAAAATTTAAATATTGTTAATGTCACTACTATGTTGCTAGTAAATACTGCCGTTCATTTAATGTAAACATGCTTCAAAATTTCACTTGACCAAATATAAACTGATTTACATAAATATGTATAAATTAGAATATTATAACTCTTCTTTGTTTTTCCCTCATTTTAATGGATATTTTCTGTAGCCATTTGTGAATGTAAACCTGAATATCGGAAAATAAAATATCCATATTCTCTATCAACTGCTATTGTTACAGCTAAATTTGCTTTTAATATTAAAAGTCGAATGTTATCTATCTATTTTCTGCATTTTCACGCTTTGAAAAGAATATGTTCTTATACTAGCACATCTGAAAGTAACATAAAAAAGCATGGGGTATCTTATATTTTTCAAAATGATTCATGGAAGAACGCATTTAATTCGACAGTAACATTTTGTGTGTGACAAATTATTATTCATCCAATATTGCTAGTTATTTTCCCTTTCATGCTTCATTTTCATTACACATCAATATTTTAACATTTTTAACCATTTATCTTGCATTGAATTTTACTACTTATTTCATTTTATAATCAAATTTTCTAGTTTCATCCATCTAAAGTCAGATTCAAAGTGTAAATGATAAAGGGCAGAAGTAACCCTCTTTAAATTAAATTATTTTTCTCGTACAATTTACCTAAAATTTACAAAGGCCATTTAATATCATTTATTCAAAACTATATCTTTTCAAAAATGTAATGACAAATCGTTTAATATGTTTCTCTAAAAACCCTTTCAGAATAGTGTTTGGGATGACTGTGAAGACTCTGAGATATCTTTTCATTTATGCATGTTCTGCATACAGGGCATCTAAAAAATGTGAACAACTGAAAATTTTTAAACATTACTTGTAGATACATAATTCTAGTCGCAAAATTGTTTTAAATAAGGTAAAAGATTATGAAATAGTTTAACTTATGTGCTATATTTTTTGTAAAAAATAAGAAAATTAACATTTTACACAGCCTTTCTAACAAAAAATATCAAATTGCAAAAATATTACCCATACCATATTTAGTAAAACTAACAAATATATGACAAAAATACGATCAAATTTGGCATGGTTATGTTTTATTAACATTTTTATTGGGAAATAAGGAAGCATCCACCAATCAATTTTGGTTGCAAACTGTCAATAAAACCTTTACTACTTGTTAAAATTTATTTTATGCAAATATTTTAGTGAAGCTATTAAGTCACCATTTCGTCGATTCACAGTCTGTGTTTAAGTAGCCAAGTAACTTAACTAAAATTTAAATTATGGCGATGTTGAGTAATGCCGAACTATGACCGATCTCCTAGATCCGAATGTAGCATTTCGCCTAGTTCCAAATGCAGTCGTTCTCCTAGTTCTAAACGCAACCGATCTCCACTTGAAAATTGAAGAAC
The DNA here is from genome assembly GCA_951213105.1 of Amaurobius ferox. Classification (NCBI taxonomy): domain Eukaryota; kingdom Metazoa; phylum Arthropoda; class Arachnida; order Araneae; family Amaurobiidae; genus Amaurobius; species Amaurobius ferox. Next base: position 110,104,155 of record OX578141.1, on the reverse strand, counting down.
ACACCTATTTTTCCATAGGTTTAGTTAGAAAAACTTCTGGCATATCTACAAAATCATAATTATCAGTATTTTACCTTATTTAAGGGACTTACTTTTAAGGGACTTTTAACTTTTAACCAGAATTATCTGTTTGCTCTTAATAGTTTCAAAGACAAACTGATAAGAAAAAGTCGTTTTAAAACCCTGCTAAATGCTTTCTGTTAATCAATTCACTTTGTGAATGGTCCCTATATTCTTCAATTGCGGTGATTACAAGCGTATCGTAAAGCCACGATGAAGTGGTGTAGGTCAGGAAGTTTGATAATTTATTTTGTCTTAAATTTGCACTTTTGAAATCCAAACTAACTTTTAACCAGAATAATCTGCTTGCTCTTAATAGTTTCAAAGACAAACTGATAAGGAAAATCGTTTTAAAACCCTACTAAATGCTTTCTATGAATCAATTTACTTTATGAATAGCCCCTAAATTATTCAATTACATGTGATTACAAGCGCATTGTAAAGCCATGATGAAGTAGTGTAGGTCAGGAAGTTTAATAATTTATTTTATCTTAGGTTTGGATTTCAAAAGTGCAAATTTATTTTTTAGTTTAAGTGAATAAAATTTGGACAACATTTTTTAATTATATAATATTTTATCAAACAATAACGATAAATATATAACAATAAAATTCGGTAGCAACACAGGGGCTGTATGCACATTTAATTAACATTTTACAAAAATATTGCACATTATTGAAATTACTGTTGCATAATTTACCGCATTATTTAAAACATTTTTGCAATTGGAACTAAGTATCTACAACCAATATAACGGTTCAAGAAAATATTTTACTGTTCACATTTTTTTTTAAATGGCGCATGACAGAAATCACATTGAATCGATAAAAATACGAAAAATTATTTCGTTTTATTGTGCAAAAATATTTAAATAATAGATCAAATAAAAATCACAAATATATTTTTAATATTTTTCCAAAAAATATTAATGCTATCTTCAAAATTATAAATTGATTACATATTGCAGCTCTTGTCCTGTATATGGATCGTACTAAAGAAATTATTAACTGATAATAAGTCCGTACAATCATTTGATCCAAGTTTATGGCCTGAGAGGATGACTACTTGCACAATTCTTGCTATTTCAGTTATTATTGCTGCTTTAATTATTTCTTGGCATCTCAGTTTTGTTTTTTTATAGTTGCAATTTTTTCTTGCTATTTCAATAATCTTTTGCTATTTTAATTATTCATTGCCGTTTCAATTATAGTGTAGGGTATGAATATCTAAATAATTCTTCTTGTATTACTTTTGTAATGGAGAATATTTTAAATTTGATATAAGCTCAAACCTACTTTTTAGCCAAGACCTATTATTACCCTTTATACCATTTTAAAAGTTGATTAACTTGCTTGTTCTTCTCCCCTTTATATCTACATATCATCTTTTACCTAACAGTAGTGTCTTTGAAGCAATTTTATAACACTTTGAAATTCTTACTTAAGCATCCAAACGTTCATCCAAAATGCAGTAATTCTGTAGAACATTAACACCATCTTTTCCTTTTTTTTGTTTGAAACTTACTTATCGCTACAGCATGAATTATTTGATATTTTTCATTATCCTCGATAAAGTCAGAAATGAAGCTCAAAATTTGAAAAAAAAAAATCTCCCCAAAGAAAACAAGCAAAATTTCCGGAGTTAAGAAAAGAACAAGAAAAAAAAAACCTGGTGCTGATGCAAGGAAATAGCTCGAAGCGTAATATGTCACTGGTTTTTGTTTCATCTTTTGCATAAACGCCGGAATATCATTAGCCAGGTTCCCTAATAACAGCGTCTGTTCTTGTAAGATGGGGGTGATTTTTTTAAAGAACTGGTGGCCAGAAAACAAAAGCCCGGTCATCGCTTAGCACAAACTAATCATACATAATCACGGGTCTTGAGTTCTTGTCAGATTTCGGCATGCTAAGAGTTCACACCATTTATTTAATGATGATGTTCATATCGAAAATGCACTTATCCCGGCAGACATTAGTTATTCGGCTGCAAAGTGACGCTAGGTCCTCTGTAACTGCCTCTTTGCCAAACATTATTCTTTGCTGCGTACGGATCGATACCTTTTTTAAAAGGATTATCCGGAAATTATAACCGGAGCGTCACTTAATTGCCTCGGTAAGTTGGGTGGGTTAAGGGGAAAAAGTAATGAGCAGCATCCAAAATCTTCCTCGTAGGGATTATTGATATCACTCAATTCTACTTTGTTCCCTGATAGTCTTCTTGGATTAAAACTTTTAAGGATTTCTATTATTTTGAAGTACCATTACACTACATACATTGTATTAGATCCACTTTTTAGTAGCATCTCAAACGATAAAAAAAAAAAAAAACATGACGTAAACATGAATTATACAGTTGTAGGGTAAAGATACACTTCATGGGTAGTGTTACGTCCTATGAAAGAATGGCCAGATTGATCGCAAGATAATTCCTGGATGCATAAGCTCTAGAAATTCCTGAAAATGTCCAAGTTTAAAAATATGTCCAAATTTAACTAAGAAGCAGCCTTATAACTAACTGCTCCTTGGATAATCACACACACACACACACACACACACAAAAAAAAACCGTATATAATATAAAAACAGCTTATGTAGTTGGACCATCCGTAACCTGATAAAGCGTTCTGACCTGAACAAATTGGCTGTTTAGATTGATCAATGATTTTTAGAAGTAAATAAAAAATTTCAAACAGGAAAAGCTTTTACATGGAACATGTTAATTGCGAACTCCATAAGGGTTTACCATCAAGTGGAAATTAAACAAATGAATACTGTATAATTATATATAACTAAATCAATGTACAACAAAATTTTCTAATTTTCTCTATAAACTATACATTTGAAAGTTACGTGACAATTGTCTCAAGGACATTATGATCAACTTTCCCCAGGTTAATAAAACAATGTGTATGAACTGAATGATCTTACTCAACTGCCTGACAATATGAAATTTATCATTAACCTATATACTGTTTGCACCTTGAATTTTTTCATTAATTGTATGCCTATATTGGACATAGTTTCAGGTATGTTAAAGTTAAAACCATTTTAACCTTAAATTTTGAGGTATAGCAAGATTAAAATTAAACTTGATGTCATTTAACCTTACATTTTGAGTTCATTTAAAAAATATTCAGGAAATTGAAGAACATCATTAGAATATGATGTATTCTTATTAATGAATTTACTTATTTTATTCGAGTCAAACATTTGTAATCCTTTGATGAGGGAGACAACCATGAGACAAATCCTGTACATTTTGTGGACGAATTGTCCAATTTTCACTTCAATATGATAAATTTTGTTTACCACATTTTTGTTTGCACAAGTTTCGTTTATAATAAGTCTTGTTTAAGTTCATTAAGGAATGGTAAATTGAAAAAATGAACTATAATAATATGGCAAAATAAACTATAATAAATTGAAAAAATATTTTAAGGTAAAATTTTATATTACTAATTAATATCGTCTAATAAATATTAAAAGTACTACTAATAAATATCATCTAAAAATTATCAAAAATATTACCAATAAATATCATCTAATAATTATTAAAAATATTACTAACAAATATCATCCAATAATTATAAAAAATATGACTAATAAATCTATCCAAATATTATGTTATATTTTTGTCCATTTCATCTATTATAACCCATCTTCTGATTCTTGGTACTTTAAAAGTTGCTTCACGAATATTTGTAATCATTGGCTAACTGAACAGTTGTGTGACATTCCGCGACGAGACAAAAAATGTATAAAGAGAGCTTAGTAATTGATGGAGGACTCCGAAACGAAGCTACTTCAACTAACTTAAATTGAAATTCGCCCCAACTCTTTTGACACTAATAGCTCATGAATTACTTTAACGTTAAATATAATTTTCAAATACGATTGGAGTATGAGTTTAGTGAAGCAGACACTGTATTATGTAAATATATTCTGATCGATTCCTCAGTGTAAGTGTACAATGATATATAGTAACTAACCAAATAATTATTCTTGAAAACCTTGTGTATTTAGATAATAACGTCATCTCTATTACACATGTTTCGCATGTGACTACAGTTAAATAGTGGAAAAAATGATTTCTGTTAGTGAATTATTTACAATAATTTGAGCTCAATAGTTCTTATCAAGCTAAAGTTTGCAGTTAAAAAGAAATTAAAAAATATGTGTAAAGAAAAATAAAGCATAATAGTAATACTTCATGCACATACTTTACATAAAATATTAACCTTAAATATGATGAATGCAGTTCCAACTTTAGATATTACAGATGAAATTTTTCGTTCGTTGCTGCCAAAATTATTATACATATTTTATATTTATATATATTTATTATTATTTTTTATATATTTAAGGATTTTGAGTTTAAAATATTTATAAATGAATAATTTGTTTTAGACTATTTAATGACTTTCTAAAATCTTTATTTTAATTTTGAAGTTTCTAGTAAAATTTTCTCAACTACCAACTTTTTCTACCAAATTTGTGAAAATATGTGATAATAAATGCAGATAAGAAAAAGTTCGGTAAACTTATCTATTATATTTCTATAATACAATGCAGAAAAAAATATATAACATAATGTAGATAAGAAAAATTTTGGCAAACTTATCTATTTTATTTCTATAGCAAAATGTAGAAAAACGAAAAAAAAATGTTGGTAAATATTCATACGGATGTTTTGAAGTAATTGTAATTGGTCATTCGACTAAAACTTATGTGAGGGATATAATTTAATTAAATTTGAGTATTCGGATCAAATACAATATTTAAAATACAAAATTACAATTTTTCTAAAACTCTGTGAAAGTTCCCACAAATAAATACGAAACAATTCTAAGACTAGATGGGAAAATTATTTACGCGAAATACTATATCAGATATTGTACATGAACGCTAATTATTTTGTAATTCCGTGTTATCCATAGTTACACTTGACGTTTACTCACTGCCTTCCATTTATTTGTCGTCTACAAATTCAGTATTTAGAAACATGATTATTCTTTCAATCCATTTTTTTAAGGATGTGTGCATATATATGTTTAAAAAGTTGATGGTTCGCTTTTCTTTTACGATAAATACATGCAACACTGTTTCTATTTAAAATACATTCATATTACCAACTTTTAACGCTTCTATAGGGAAATAAATTATTCTCACTTGGAGTTCATGGATGGAGCTGTATTACGTATCGTCTATATCATATTGTATCATTAGAAAGAAGCTCTTAATCTTCCTTGACGCGTATAATCGTTCCTGCGCAATAAACGATAATGGCTGACACTTCAGAAGCTCTTCTTTCATCCTCATGCGGTGTATTAACGCCATTTTTCTGCCGACTTCACACCAGTATCCCCAGAACCCGGAGGAATACGTAGAAATGTCACTATATCCCATTTTTAAATACATCATTTCCGCATGCGACACAATTGAGCAGCCATAATTTATATTTCAAATAGAGAAACGTCTACATCAGGGGCCGGTGAGCGATTCTTGCTTGCAAATTACCACTTCTTGAGTGAACGTTTTGGAGAGGCAAGTTTCTTGTATGGTGAAAGACTGATTAAGCATATCGGTCGTCATGTCTCATTACTCTTTAGTAGTCGTTGTCGGTCCCTTAGCATCGAGCTATCTTTCGCAGCGCCCGCTCATCTGAACTCGTTGTGGGCGCTAGATAGCAGGTCCCCCAACAGAGTTACGCACAAAGCTGCATTGTTGAGGGATTAATCCATCAATGGTTAACTTAAGTTCCTCTCTTACAATGTCGCTGTGCTAACATTTTTTTCTTCTTCCCAACCTTTTCTAGAGGCATTTTTTATGTATGCTTAGTTTTCAACTTGGGCATGTATTCTTCCCCCGATCTCCCTTCTCTCTTCCCTCGCGGAGCTGTGTTTGGAAGCTGTTTTGATAAGAAACTACTTAATGTTGTTCCATCAGCATGATGATGTACAGTCAGTGCAGGATCCCAATGGATACTCGAAAATACAGAAGTTTTGGTTCTGCTTAAGTTTCTTTGCGGAGAGAAAGATCTGTGTCATTTGCTCTTTCTCATTTGCAAAAAAGTTAGACTTTTTGCACTTTTATCTTCGGAAAGGTCATTTTCTCCATCGGGAGTCAATTAGAAATTACTCAGTTTATGGAGGACCAATTACGGTGCAGATTAAATATAACTACTTATATGTGCATATTGGGTGAAATAAATTTTTAAATATATTTATAATTAGCCATTTCACTCGCGCTACACGGGTTCTCAATGTCTAGTTGTCACTAAATGTGACACCTACACACTTAAAAAAAGTTCTGAATATCAAAACCGCTTTAAATTTAAGCATAAAAATAGAATAGCGCACTTTTTTTAAAAGCAAGGTGATATACGTTTTATTTAAAATCCCTTTGTATCGTCACTTATAATTCGAATTTTCAAAATATTAGATGTTTTTCATCAAAATGGAAGATGAGACGGGTCGAATCAGACCAAAATAAAGATTCTAGCTAGATTAAAAGTGCTCGATAATTAATCAAAGTGGTTTTGAATTTTCTTTATTATTCCTTTGCACCGTCACTCCCAATTCGAATTTTTGAAATTTTAGATTTTTCTCTTTGTCTCAAAGCTGAGATGGATCAAATGACACCAAAATAAAGATTCTAGTGAGAGTACTTGGATAATTTGAACACATAGCTCCCTCACTCAGTCAATCGGTTAGTTCAGTGCATATTATATAGATTGACATCTACATTTTATGCTTTTAAATGGCACTTTGTAATTTAGCATGTTCTTCAATGATGATACTAACAATTTAAGCAAATATTAAATTAGTGTAATACTTTCAATGGCATTTGTTTAGAAATTTGGGGTTTCTGTGCAGTGATGAAATAAGTTTTTTTTTATTATTATTGTTCAAATATTTAGCAAAATTTTACATTAATTTACATTCATATATTGCTTATCATTCGCGTTTATACTAGTAATTTGTTCATATAAATCATGAACAAATTGTATCCAACACACATCTATCAATACATTTTCCCCATATACCCTAATTATGTAATTATGCCGATCAACACAGAACAACTGATTTTGAAATTTTGTAAATAGACATGAAAATGTTCTCTAAGCACGGTCTCTGAATTATTTAATGAATTAATTAGCCGATATAACATATAAGATTTTAATCTTTATATCTGTAAGCCTTTCATTGAGTTTTGAACACGTTATGATTTTATTACTTATTTCTATTCTTTCGAGGCATTTTTACACCTTTCTCATAATTTTTCATAGAGTGAGAGAGAGAGAAAGAGAGTGAGGAAGATAAAATATTAAAATTAGTCACAGCTGCACCCAAGTGTTTGAAATTCATTGAGGAAGTATTCATTTATTACTGTCAACTTATCCACCGACATTGGTTTACAAAAAAGAGGTCCCAGGGTGATTCTAAAATAAAACTAATTTCTCGGAATTGACAACAAACAGAGCATAAGGCGTTTTCCGTACTTGAGGAGCACGTGGCTATACTTAAAACCTCTGAAAACTGAAAATGTACAAGTGTCAAAATAATGGTTATATACCACGGTATCTCAGAAGTAAAATTAACGCCAACTAAACACTTTTATATAAACCTTCACATATTATTTATGAAACCATATGAACAGTTATAAGTATAATAAAGCAGTGTTTGAAGTTCGGTGGGCAAGAACTTTATTGTCAGTTTTAATTTACCGACCTAGTTATAATTATCTTTATCAAAATATACAGATAGAGAAAATTTGGGTCATCAAGAAAATTTACTAACACCAACTCAGTTTTTATGCATATTTGTAAAATAAGAATGCATATAATATGTAATTCTTTATTTATTGTCGTCGTGCTTTATATTAATTAAAACTATCATATAATCACCCATATCAACTTCTAGGTTTCCGTCCCGAAACGAAATAAATACCCTGACCAAAATCATGATCTAATTCCTTCTTTGACACTACTCTTCTGTAATTCATTGAGTTATTACTTGAGAAAAAGAACATTTTTTTCCCTTGAACCCCCCCCCCCCCCTTTTAAGTCGGTCCTGAATTTCTTCGGCCATGCTCCGATGAACGCGAGCAAAACAGACTGATACCCATTCCGTTCGCTTTTTTCCGGTTGAGAAAGTCGCAAAAGCGACTCCCCCTCCCCATCCTCTGAATAATTTAGAGAAATGCTAAGTAGCGAGAAAACGAAAAGTGTGTATACACGATGTACTTTTGGATCAATCATAAGTAAATCTTATAGGAACAGAAGTAAAAGAGGTTAGGAATAAGAACCGAGCTTTATCTGGTAGGAACTAAGTTCGAATTCGAAACGCAGTTGTTACTAAACACATAATATATTCTTCAGGTTTTCTATATTATTGCCACTATAGCAAAACGGTCCTTGCGATCAGAGACTGACTTGTGACTTTGAAACTAGTATAAACTAAACCAAGCCGTTAAATACATTTGCGATTGTAACAAATTCATAATTATCAAACATGATACCTCTTACTCATATATAGCATATTTTTTTAACAATTATATGTGTGAAAGATTCATTGGACAATTGTAAGTGAAACCAAACCTTTTTAAATTGATATTTTTAACAATACATAATAAAGTAATAGATAATAAATATTAATGGATATAAAATGACAACAGATAATAGAACATAAATAATAACAAATAAAATGCTCCCAAATGTAGAAAAGGAATTAAAATAGCTCACTTTTATTCATTTTGATAGAAAATAAAATTTATGTAAAGCAAATATATGTACTTATCGTCAAGTTGTGCAAACTAAGCAATATGAGAATGCAATAACATGAATTCAATGATCTATTATGTGGTGTTGCTCATTAACATTCAATGGCATTAGGTAGTTTCATTTTATTTTACTAACTATTTTATTAAGCTAAATTCTCTTTTTGTTTCTGAAGAATGAAGAGGACGTTCCCATAAAAAAACACCGTTTCGCTATTCTCAATCGATGGCATAATGTAAGAAAAATTACCTTAAGTTATTGATGTTTTAAAAATGAATAGTATTTTAATTTTTTAGGCACCTTTGGTTTTTACGTTTTTATTTTAATTCCATCCCAGTATTAAGCACGTGAGTCTTCAGAAATAGTGATTACGACCCGCAGCCGAGCATGTTCTGAGGGGGAGTGGGGAGAAGCTGTTAATGGCAACTGAGCAAAATGAAGGAGCCTTTAATTGGGACTGCTGTCGAAAAAGCAGATGAGGCAAAACATGGAGGATGCAAATAAGGACGTGGTGTGGGAGTGGGAAGATCCTCTTTCTGAGAGTACCTGGCTGTTGGACAGTTATCTATTAATCAGTACGTCGGTCTTTACGAGATTTAATTGAAACATATTTCTAGTGGTTCTATGATTGAAAAAAAAAAATGAATGTGGTCACTTTAACAATTTTAACTCTGACGCTTTTTTACTTTCCTTATATACATAATGTATAAGGAAAGTATTGTGACGGGGTCGAAAATTCGAATTCGAGTTTTCGACGGGAGAGCACGTTTCAAGCATCCCTGATCACGAATCAAACATTTTTGATGTCTGTGTGTGTGTGTGTGTGTGTCAGTGGGCCTGTGGAGACGATAACTAACGAACGAATGGACCGATTCGAACCAAATTTGGTACAAAAATCACAATCTGTAAACACTGGAGGCCTATTGTTTTTATACGCAATCGAATGTTCAGAACCCCCCTAAATTTTCGAATGAAATTTTGAAAAAATCGTCAAAAAATCAAAACCAATATAAAAGTTACGCAAATAGACATTTCTTATGTAATTTTTCATTAGAAAACGATTGACATAAATTTTAGAACGCTAACATAAACCGTTCTCGAGATATTGCACATTTTTCAAAAAAATTATCAAAAAGTCATATAAAATGGAAAAAAAAATATTTCCTATTGAGAAACATGTTCAATTTTCATATATAATATCATGCGATAAATTGGGTGACATCATTCTCGTGGATCTAGCTCGTTCCATTCATGAAAAAAGATACTTTGAGTAATACTTTTGCATTTGAACGCCAATTTATCTGCTGTAAGAACAACTTATTTCTTCGTCCATAACGCTTGGCGAGATTTTGGCGACAAAATTGGCGGAATGTCGCCAACTTGGCGACTTTTTGAAATGATGCCAAATTAACGAAAATCTCGCCAAATAGATAAAAATGACGCTAAATCAATGAAAATGACGACTAATTGTGGAACATTCAATATCTAATAAGTTATATAATATATAAATATATAATAATAGTTATATAATATATGTCGAAAATTCAATATCTAATAAGTTATATATATATATATATATATATATATATATATAACTTATTTCTTCGTCCATAACGCTTGGCGAGATTTTGGCGACGAAATTGGCGGAATGTCGCCAACTTAGCGACTTTTTGAAATGTTGCCAAATTAACCAAAATCTCGCCAAATGGATAAAAATGACGCTAAATCAATGAAAATGACGACTAATTGTCGAAAATTCAATATCTTGGAAAGGATATTAGTATCTACTAGAAGAAAAACCTATTTATTTTACTCTAAAAGTAGTAAATTCATTTCATTATATGAGGAAAGTTATGTGTTGCCCACATCAGATTTTTTTTTAAATTAACATATTTTTAACTCTAAATTTAACACTTTTGAAAAACTCTATTAACACTTTTGAGAAAGTTCTTTTAACACTTTTGAAAAACTCTTTTAACACAATTTGAAAAAACTATTTTAACGCTTTTTGCACATTTGGAAAGTAACAATTTTAGTAATATTCAAACTTTTAGACACATTTAATTCTACACTATGTTTTAGTTTGGAATTTTGCTTTCACTACAGCAACAACATTCGATAAGTCGTTCTTAATTTAAGGTCTAAACTAAATTTAAAATGATATCCACTTTTTTGAATTTAACAATTAATTTAATATGCCAAAAAATGTTAACACTGTTTTATTCAACAAGTTAAAATTTTAAATTCGCCCCCTTTTTAATTGAACACGTTTTAACTTAATATTTTAAAATTAAAATTTTAAAGAGTTATGTTTTTTTTTTCAATAAATTGTATTTTAATTGTTAGTGACTTTTGATTTTTATGCCTTACGTGGGTCTTTTAAAGTTATTATAATTCATGGAGTCGAACATATTTAGGAAGGGGGGGGGGGGGGTAAAGCTGTTAATGGCGACTGAGGAAAATGAAAGGGCCTTTAATTGGAAGTGCTATCGAAGGAGCAGATGAGGCAAAACATGGCGAATGCTGATAAGAACTTGGTAGTGGGAGTAGGAAGTTCACTTCCCTTTCTAAGGGTGCCTGACAGCTATATATTGATCAATACTTTTATAGATTTAATTGAGGCGGTGTTTCAAAAATTAGTTTTATATTTGTAATTAAAATGTTCCAAAATACATGTGGGTTGTAAAATGTAACAATTTAATTCCTGTATATATATTTTTTTAAGTTGTATCTGATCACTTCAAGTGTTGCAGTGTAGTAGAATGTCAATGATCAGTTTTTTAAAAGAAATAATGCAAATAATAAAATTTCATGATTTGCAGCTTCGTCGTCAGCTTCTTTTGGTAGTTCTAAACCATTTGAAAAAATGTTGATTTTAAAAATTGCAAAAATCAATTAAGATAATCAAATAGGCAAGGACGAAATGTGACCATACTACTATAAGAGCGATACATGATCATACTACAGTAAAAGAGATACATTTGTGAAAATCTCACTAAGGAAAAATGTAATCATGCTTGCGTCATATTTACGCTATAAATTAGAAAACCATTAAAACCTAATACTCTCAATATGTGAATGCCATTTTACCAAAAGCTCCGTTATATATATATATATATATATATATATATATATATATATATATATATATATATATATATATATATATATATATATATATATATATATATATATATATATATACTTGCATTTTGGCAGTATTTGATGAGATGTATTCCCAGTGAAGAACAGAACATGTTTTGGAGCTGAGAACGCAAATATATATACTTATCATATTTTGATATAAATTTAGATAGTAAGCTCATTGGTTTTTGCCAAAAATGCCATACCAATTACTGCGTTTTGTGAAAATAAGAAAATATGGTACATTTCATTAGATAAACCTAAGCTAATCCCCCTTGGGTTAAGTTTGCGACGAATGGTTTTATTTCAGTTAAGTATAGCAAATTTTTTTCTATAACTCTATCTTGTATTCCAAGGTCCCATTTTACAAAAAAAAAATTTAAAAAGTATTTATTTCTTCGGTTAATACTTTTCCATCGAATCAACTTAAAAAATGCATAGCTAAGAAACCTGTAAGAGGCTGGATGGTGAAAAGTAAAAACAATAACACGACGTACGGAAAAAATTTCCTCCTTAGCATTGAGGGGATTGAGGGAGAAGAAAAGGAAGCGCGTTTAAAAAAAAATATCCGTAATCTTTTGCCTAAATAAATTTCGCTTTGTGTGCTGACATAATTAATCACTGTTCTCGTAATTACCAACATTTAAACATTTTTTTTCAATCGCTAATCATATTTTAATAACAAATAGACCCAGTGTAATAAAGAAAACAGGGAGGATAGTCAGAAAATAAGATTTGTATCCCCATACAGAAGTCGGTGAAAAAACAGCCGGACTAATAAAGCAAAAGCGCCCGTTCAAAAGCAAGCTCGTGTTGGAAATATTAATCTGGTTCTGGCTAATTGATATTAGCGCCGACTCAAGTTATTGCCTTCAGGGCGTAGGCAAATTATAATTTACACCAGCATCTCTCGATTTCTTTGCTTTTCTCTCGCACTATGCCAATAATAGGATGAGCTGGAAGGAGGGAAAAAAACGCAAGAAAAAACCAAAATTCCCGAACAAGAACACTAAACGTAATTAGGTGGGGGCTAGAGTGTGAACATTGGCGGAGCCTTTCCTAAAAAGTTAAATTTGATGCAATAAAGGTGAAAGAAAATAAATCTGTAATGGATATCAATTGAACAAATAACGCGCTCTGAATTTTAAATCTATTTTATTTGAGGCGAAATAATTTAATCAGACCTTTTTTGTCTTCCTCTTTTACATCAAATGTTACGTATTTTGTATATTTATTTATATATACTTTTTTGTTCTAAGAATACGGAAGCAATTTTAGGAGTGTTAGCATATAATTAACATTGGACGTGGCTTTTTATTAGTTAGCCTTTGATTATGTTTTTTTCTCTAATGACGTTTTCGATACAGATTTTTAAAAAGGAATAAATAAAAAAAAAGTTGATAACTTTTTGAATCATGTTATAAAATGTTGATAGAACTTATGATAGAACTTTGTGCAATATTAAACAAGATGTATTTTACGAAAATTGTACCTTTCCCCAGAAATAATACCTGATATGCTATTAATAACAAACAGTATTTGTTTTAAATTTCTTAACCATTACATAAATTATTCGATAAAATGTATATCAGTCATATCTTTCCTCCATATATACCAACCTTCTGGAAAATATACAAAAAACTATTGAACCTGGAACAACACGATACATTTGCTTTCAGACATTTTCAAAGAACAAGACAGCCTAAGAGAAGATAAAAGGGAAGGGGGGGGGGGCATAAGAAAATAAATAAACAATAAAATCCCATATCGTCTCATGTAAGCAACTTGACCTTTTTTTAAATACGTAATTGCTTCCAACATAGAATCACAACGATTTTGAAGGAAATGGAATATAAAAATTCCATTACTTCAAAATGAAACTCTTTTCGAGGGTTCCACTTATTTCGACAAATATAATTCGCCTTTTTAAAAAACTGACAGCCGTTTATTCATAACCGCACATTAATGTCAATGTCTTTTATCCTGAAGTCGTACTTTATAATTATTCATTGGAATTAAACTTTCGATGTCACTGCATGAAAGTAAGTCAACTTTTAACTGCTTGATTTTCGCACAAATAAAATTTATTTTCAGTTATGCTCGCATATCCTGTTAAACATTTTAGATGAGCAGGCGCGCGTGATTTGGTTATTAAACATTAGACGTTTACGAAAGCACTTTCCTGATGCTGGAGATAATTACTCCCCTTCCTGCCATAGCTCCTACTCTATACCCCCTTCATCCTTTAAGCTTCCCTCTCCTCTCTCTTCTCCACTTCAGCCACATTTACGAAAAAGGATAAAATTTTGTACAAGTGGCGTCATCTGTCGGTTTCTTTAGTGAATAAAAAATCATGGATTTCTTATTCGCTGAATAAATAATCAATAAATGTAGCTTTTATTCAAGAAAGAAATTTGGATATAATATTATGTGATTATTAAGTTCTTGAAGTTTTTTATGTCACTGTATCGTTTCATTTATAAAATGTTGCACTAAGCTGTGAAATAAATATGTTTCTGTTCTACCCATTTAAAATTATTTTTTAAATTTGGATAATAAAATTTTAAGGTAGGTAGTTTATTGTAGCGTTTCGCATAAATTTTTCATGACTCATAAAGTGTATTAATATCATTACTATTTGAAAGTAATTTCCTTAATAAAGTATGAGTACGTATTTGCATTATATTTCCTATGTGCTTGTGTGTGTTGCTTTCTTTGGTGTCGTGTTTGTGTTTTATGTATTATTTTTTCTGTCTTTCCCTTCCTTTTCTCTTTCTTCCTGCCGTGCACCGGATTGGAGGATTTCTGTGGCCCAGTGCTTCAGGAGTGTGTCCCCCTCCAGGCATTTCTGTGGCCACGCGCGCAGCCAATCCGGTTCACGCTCACTGCCACAGCCACACCATGCCCAGAGAGGCCACCTCCAAAGTGTTTAGCTGCAGCCTGCCTTGGCCGACAAAATTAGCGACTGATATCAGGCCCTTCTCATTAAAGTTTTATTTTGAAAATACTTAACCCATTGTGGGATTAATTATAAAGTTTAAATCCTGAAATGCCTTTCGCATATACTTGATTTGTCGAAAATCAGTACAAAAACTTGCTATTTAAAATTTTTTACTTAAATTGCTCCTCGTAATGACCTTTCAAATGGTGTGGTAGGCCAGTTTTCCAAAATCAGCAATCAATAATTTCTTAAACTTTCTAACGAGAAAACCAAAGTCACGAATCGTGTCTGATTGAAATCCCTCTGTACTCTTTCCAGATCTTTGGGTCCAAGGCAGACTTGCAGCTACACACTCAAATCCACATGCGTGAGGCCAAACCGTACAAGTGCTCCCAATGCTCCAAGGCGTTCGCCAACTCCTCGTACCTGTCGCAGCATACGCGTATCCATCTGGGTATCAAGCCATATCGGTGCGAGATCTGCCAGAGGAAGTTCACACAGCTGTCTCACCTTCAACAGCACATCCGGACGCACACGGGAGATAAGCCGTACAAGTGTCGGGCTCCAGGCTGCAACAAGGCCTTCTCCCAACTGTCCAATTTGCAGTCCCATTCCCGATGCCACCAGACTGACAAGCCATACAAGTGCAACAGCTGCTATAAATGTTTTGCTGATGAAGCGGGTCTCTTAGAGCACATCCCGAAGCACAAAGAATCAAAGCACCTCAAAACACATATATGCCAGTTTTGTGGGAAGTCTTACACGCAGGAAACATACCTTGCCAAACACATGCAGAAGCATGCTGATCGCCTGGAGAAACGTCCGTTACCCCCTCTAACCAACAATAATAACCTCAATATACCTTCCAACCAATCTCTTCGCGGGCCAACTTCCGCGGACAATTATTGGACAAAAACAGTGACATCGGTAGCTTCCGATACTCATCATGGAATGGGAGACCCATCATCTATGGGATCTCCCATGTCTCCCCCATCTCACCATCTGCACCCCCACGTGTCTGAGACTTGTCTTCAGAATAGTATGAATGATCACCATGCGAGATTACACATGGACCCTCGTCACCAGCAACAGCAGCAGCAGCAGCAGCAGATGGTGGCCAACAGTGCCAATCATACCAACGGCAGGGACCACGATCTTAGTTCACACTTAGGTCAAAATCAGTATGATACTTCGTCTATGACACAACCTCACCCTCCACCGACGAGTAAGAATACATCGGCTTTTACGCCCATTCAGTCTGGAATGTTGCCCATTTCTTCAGGACCTCAGCTGTCCATGCCGTCAGCAACTCGTACCTCATACTTTCCATATGAACCCATCAATTTTCCAAAGAGCACGAATCCGATGGGCTCTATGGAAGTAAAACAGAGCCATAGCTCTTTCCCCAATCAGCTTATTTCTCTTCATCAGATTCGGAACTATGCATCCATGCCCACCATGAGCGGGGGTGAGCATCCGATAACCATGAAAGATAAGAGCCAACAGCAGTAAGGGATGTCAAATAGCTTGTTACGTCAGCGGGAGATTATTTTGAAGACTGATCCTCAAACAGAGGAAGATCGTTCTGCATTTGTTCGTTTCCCTTTCACTTTCATAAGATGTTGTATCTCCGCATTTGTTGTGTACCATCCAAGTACTAATTTACACCTGCGTCGTTAGAACCCCTTTCAGCTCAAAGAGTCCTCCAAATATTGAACTGACGGAGGCTTAACCTTACATATTTTTAACTCCCGGTGAATTTTAGCGTTGTGTTTTGCGATAACCGTGATTTTTATTGAGAGAAGTTGTGAACTGGATAAGAAAGTTAGAGTTGAATATCTCTGGGACTTTCTTCATTATATAATCAACGAGTCACAAGCTCTGGGAAATATTTTGTGTACAATGGAGTACCTTTTGAAGTCGGCGTGATGCATACTTTGGCATACCAAGAAACTTGAATCCAAGACAAAATCATTAAAAGCCATTTCTCTTTTGTGCTATTTGCAAGCTTTTGATTGCTTCTCTTCTAAGAAAGTGAAACTAGATTGTTTATATTTCAAACCGCGCTAAGCAATGACGCCCCTGTCTCTTTCCCTCACACTCTCCGTCTCTTGTGAGAGTCAAAGAAAGTTTTAAGATGTCTTGGCTATGTAGGCCATCAAAACAAGATTTTGTGATGCAGCACCTGTGATTGCGAGGGAAGGTCCATCTGACTCATATTGGTGCCTTGATTAAGAGAGTGCTTGCCAGAAGCGTCACTGCCTAGCAAATATTCTATCTTTAAATCTAACCTGTAAAAATTTTAATATTCTTTATCATTTTTATACATTATGCTTCAAAGGCATTTTCATTAATATATATTATTCATCAAATTAATATTTTCACAGATGAACATTGTCTTTTGATATCTTCAAATCGAAAGCACATTTGTTAGCGGCCTTTATTAAGCGATAAAAATAATCCAACTTCTCTTTCCTGGAAGAAATAGCACGAGATATGGTGGCTTTGATGCCTCTTGTAATAGTGAGATTTCTAAAGGACATCGTTTTTGCCTCCTGTCTTACCTCATCATATAGACTAAGTAGTATTATCATTCAAAGACTGACATTACGGCATAAGTACATATACTTAAGCACACAGAAATATTTTCTTGGCTCAAATCGTTTTAAAAGAGATTGGTATACAGTATTCATCCAAGTTCAGTGTGTATAACAATAATATATATATTTATATATATATATATATATATATATATATACATATATATATATATATATATATATATACATATATATATATATATATATATATATATATATACATATATATACAATGCAGCAATCTACGTGTGAGATTACGCAGCCTTTGATTAAGAAATCTGATTAATTGCAACAAAATGAAGATCATTTCATAATTATCTTAAACTTTTGAGTAGTTAAAATTCGTATAAATTCTTTACCTCTGCTTTTAATCTAAATGTAATTCTTAGTGTTTTCATGCATGTCTGTTTTCAATTATAACTGGATGATGTATGTTAATACAAAAATTTAATTTCAAATAATGTATCTCGGATTTTTTCAACAAAGGCTGCGTTTGAATCGGTCGGTCTGTAGCCGATTTTTTTCTCACAGTGGTGCTGATTCCATCTGCAATGTCAGGGATTTTTCAAAATGAAATTACATGTAAAAGTAAATCAAATTTCTGCAAGTTCTTATACAATTGTATATTCTATATTCTTTGATGTCCAACCATGATTCATTACATTTTGTGATTCAATCTGCCGATTGCTCAGACTGAAACCACACTTTAGACTGCACGCGTTGTGGACTTGTTTTGTTGGCCGCAAAATGCCATTGTGGCAACATTAGAAGTTTTCTGAATACCTCAAATTTGTATGTTTTTAATCGAAGCAAAATGCAGTTCATTTTGTTTTGTTTCACGCTTTGTATATTATTCTTGTGTATCATCGACGAAATTCATCGTACTTCATTTCTCATTGTGGTGAAAAATTTGTTACTTGTTTAATATAAAATTGTTAATTGTACACGTGTTTCTATTAAGGTTTTAATATTTCGAGAGAACCTGTTGCTTTTATCTGTTTTTAAAGATATTTTCTTCATTGTTTCGTAGAGCGCAATCCATGGCATCGGAACCTCATTATTAGAAAAATTATGGCCAGTACAAAGAAAACCCATTTTTCTCTAATGGTATACCAATTTGGTTTTGATAGTAGGATCGCTTTGATATGTTTTAGCGAAGACGAACAAAGGTTTTAACTTCCATGATAAATAAATGAATATATATGTAGATATAAATATCTATACATACATATATATAGATAAAATATATATGTATATCTTAATTGATTAAATACTTTTTCAAATGTGTATAAATTGATATACGATTGTGGCGGATTGAAGAATCGGAAATCCCAATGCCTCTATGTATCTGTGTTTTCTGTGATTGTATTAATACGAGATATATTGATTATTGTCATGTGTTACATGTTTCCAGGTTAAACCATTTTAGGCAGTATTTGATTTAGCAATCTAGCCAAGTTTGTATGGCATGATTTCCCAACGTTTACTTTCTAAATAAGTTATTTTTGAGAAGACTAGGTGTCAATTTCATGCCTGATTACCGCTGTGATTTCAAATTTGTGAGAAAGAAGTTAATGCGTACCATTTTAATATCATATTGTGCTCCCAGCTGTCGCTGATCTGCTGCACTCATTTCAAATTTAGAATTTACGTTTAAACATGCAGTTAATTTTATAGTTGTTTGTCACATTACTATTTTCAAATGAGTTATTTCTATTAGTTCAATAATGTATCATGAACAAAGTTTTGTTGAAGTTTTCTTAGAAAAAAATCTGTAAAATTCTGGAAAATATTGATTAACATTTTATTGTTACCTGGCAAAGTCGGTATACATTCCTGTAAAAGTGTTGCAAGTATTATGTATTCAATATTAACTTAATAAGTACCCCTTTTAAAGTTACATAGTCGTCTATAATCAAGATGACTGTTCAACTGATTGTGACAGGTATGTCTAACATGCCATTTTAATCCCAGACGTAATACATAAAAGTATTTAAACTGCCACTTTTTTTATTTCAAATTCCTCAGGAATTTTTGTTACCATTTATTATTTTTATATTGCAGTTAACGTGTATTATTAGGTATGGTATTCAGCATTATAAAACCATATACCCAGTGCCTTGATTTGAAGGGGTTTCTTTGTTCCCCATCCCCATTCACTTATCATATGTTCTTTCCAGTCATTAGCATATTATAACATTCTGTAACACAGGGAATTTTATTGTGCTTTGAAATAAGATTATTTCCAAATAACATAAATTACAATTATCGAACTACCTCTAATAGCTGTAAAAATACTTTTAATTGAAACAAAGGCATACCTCTGAAACAAATGCTTAATATTCAATTATTTAACGTATGAAAGGTCTTTCGCGTTACCTATTGTAATGATTTGGAATTTTACTGAGCGAAATTAAATGAACATAATAATAGGAAACAAAAGATTTTCCTAAATATATTCGTTAAATGCAAAGTGATAAAGATAAATATGTTATAATTAAATGAATCTTATTTCAAAGCTACGAGTGTGAAACTTTATATTTTCATTTTATTTAAATTCTTTCGATATTCACCCTTTTCATTGAAGATTTGTACTTATAGTTTGTATTTATTCAAAAAAAAATATTGACAAAGATACTTGTTTGAAAACGGAATTTCAGCTACACAATAGCTATGGTATTTATTTTACTTAATACACGACTCTATGTGATAATTCAAATTCGATTCTGTGGTACTTGTTGACATAAAACACAATAGTCATTGTCCTTTTAAAGTTAAGTTTTAACATTCAACTGCTGCTCAAACTTGACCAGCTTGATTTCACTTTCTTGTTTCAGTCTGATGTTATGAATCAGATTTGTAGATTTGGTACAAATTAGACGTATATTGTACCAAATCGGACGTTAAAGCTTGTCAAACAAGCTTGAGCTCAGAATTGCAGGTTGTACTGCATCGTCAGTACATGTTTATATATACCTTCAAGTACCCTTATTCCCGTACTTGTATCTACAGTGTCAGACGCTGTCTAAACAAAACAGTAGATGGGCTGGTATGGGCATTTAATGCCAATTTCTTCCGCATGTGTAAGAATGGTTTTAAAGGGAAGTAATGTGTATATAGAAATATATGTAAAAGCATGGGCTTTCATCAGGAGTGGAAATCCTGAAGTAATTATATTAACGGTTTCCTTTAGTTTGAGTCTTTTTCATATCAAATCAGCGTCACCTACCTCTTCGAAATGTCAACAAAAGCATTACATTTTTCATAACTTTAATGATAACATATTTTGAGATATATCTTCTTGTAATTTTTAAGCTCAACTGTAACTACGAATTCGATGGAAAAATTTTATAAAAATTTGACTTTAATATAACATTAATTAAACTTGAAAAAAAAAAACTTAAACTTGAAAATAAAACAATTCTAGTATGCTGATCGATCGCAGTTAATAGTTTTAAGAAGTTAATATATATTATAATAACACAAAATTTTCAGCACAAGCATACTCACGGAAGCAAACCAATATTAGTCAATAATATTATACCAATATTGGCATGTAAATATTTTCCCAACATTACCAACATTAGGCAAATAATTATGCGATATTTATCTAATATCAACTTTATCTCTTGGAATATTTCAAATTTTAGATTAATATTAGAACAATATTTATTAAACATATTTTCCCCAATTGTGGTTAAGTTATTGGCTGTCAATATTAGCCCAATATTAGATTTATATAAAAAATATTGCCAATCAAAAATTTATATTAAGAAATATTGTAAGTAGAAGCTTGATAATGGCATAATATTGGCAAAACATCACAATGCCAATATTAGCGCGATATTCTATACTTGCTACTGGGTGCATATACTAACACCAAATAAAAAATAGAATAAACAAGCAAAAGAAAAAATTAAATCTTAATTCAGGCAGTTTCGCCTGATGCTTCAAACACGCATGTAACCCATCTATCAAATACCTTTCTATGTCTTTAGTAATAACAGGTCATATCATTAGAAGAGCTTAAACATTGAGCATCGAAATTACAGGGTTTTGCTAAGAAGCAGACAGATAAATACAAAGTACAACAGCTTCTTTAACAGGCATAGTTACTACAAGAGACTGTTTCAACACTCACTTATCACTACAAGCATTAATTTCTTTAAAATCTGAATAGGGGAAAAAAATCAAGCTCCCTTTACTGTAAGTATCGATAAAAATGAACTGTGCTTGCCACTATTAAAACATGCCGCGTATTATTTTATATATGCTAATTCGAAGGAGTTAATATAGTTCTAGCCTCGTTTATCTTTTTTTCATAAAAAGAATTTAATGCGCAATTCAGTTTTAAAGACTCAATAGAGGTCGAAGATGTGGTAACCACTGTTTTTAAAATACACATCAAGGATTCAACTAAAAGTTTCAAGTACAGGGGAGGGTTGGTGAAACGATTAATGTTTACGGGAAATGTATTTGCTAAACGTGTTAGGCGCTAGCACGTTCATAATTACTATGCGTGACGTTGGATAACCCTAGCTAGCTATTATGATATAGGATATTAAACGATCTTATGAAACGTGTGCCGTAAGGTAGAACCATTAGCATTACGTTTCTAAAAGATATCCCCCTTGGGATGAAAGACTATCGTGCAAATTTAGGCTATAGGTCATAGGGACCGCCCCCAAACGGAAATCGCTACTAATTTTAGTAATTAAAGAAATTGGAAAAACATGTTTTTAAAGCATTTTCACTGAATTTTATTATGTATACATGTATAGTTTTTGAAATAGAAAAATAAAATAACTTTGTTTTCCTTCATATTACGGTTCGAAGGAAAATTTCTCATTCAATAAGGCGGGTATTCCTAACGGCGTTTGGAGATTCAACGTAGCGCCTGGTCTTAAACCGGCTTAAATTAAATGACGAAATGAATTTTTATGTTATTCGGATATATGTTTCATTATCTCCAAAAATAATTAACTACCGTCAACATTGTTTTGTAATTTAAATTTTTTTAAAATCGAGTAGGGGAAAAAAATCGCAGAAATAGTTATTTTGAAAAGTTTGAAATAATTAAGAAGAATTGCTAAAGATGAAGTTTCGAAACACCCTTTTCTTGCAGAGCTGCTAATCTAGATACCTGATCTTTAGTCAGTTCTCAGTAAGCCTCGCGATACTTAAAAGCAATGCTTCAAAAAGTAAACAAGTTTACCCTGGGATTCTATTGTGATGCAAATTTCCTATTTCAGACTTTTAGGCTCATTATCTAAGACAAAAGTAGATTTTCTCTCCTTGTTTCTGCGGCTTGTTTCTAATTTCGTGTTAGTCAAGGAATGGACTAAATAGATGCACTTCATAAAAGAGCGCTTATATTTTGAGCAAATCGAGATGTACTTGGGGAAGGGCACCAGCCATTGTTTCAGGCTTTTCGAATGCAAATCTGTGATTAATCTTGTCTGCGTTACAGATCACCTCGCTGAAACAACAATTAAATAATTAACTGCGTGTAAGACAGAGGTACATTGTTACCGCCTTTGGGAAATAACTTCTTTTTTAAGAGTTTTTCTACTAAATTCTCAAGAGACTCTTGTAAAAATCAAAACAGGGAAAAAAGCGAGAGAAAAAGGGAGTAGTTTGATGTTAATTTTACTCATTATTTTAGTGCATTGTTTTACCAAAAGATAAAATGTTAAACTTAGGGAATTTAAAAATCTAAATTATTTTCTAATTATTTCATTTAAAAGCGTAGGCATGTCGCAGAAACATTTTCAGACCGAATTCTTTTATATTTAAAACGTTTGGGGGGCTCCTGCATAAATATTTTAATTTTTAGCACGTTAAAACTTAATAAAAATTATACAAATAAAATTTTAAAATTTATTTTCATTAGACTAGTAAGATATAT